>CAUYPK010000861.1:0-134560 GCA_963574355.1 Loris lydekkerianus | reverse complement strand
TTCTGTTCCAGACATCTACTTCTCTGTTTTTGTGCCAGTACCATGCTGTTTTGATCACTATCGATTTGTAGTATAGTCTGAGGTCTGGTAGGGTGATACCTCCTGCTTTGTTTTTATTTTTGAGTAATGTCTTGGCTATTCAAGGCTTTTTCTGATTCCATATAAAACGAAGTATTATTTTATCAAGATCTTTAAAGTATGACAATGGAGCTTTAATGGGGATTGTGTTGAAATTATATATTGCTTTGGGTAGTATGGACATTTTAACAATGTTGATTCTTCCCAGCCATGAGGATGGTATGTTTTCCAGTTGTTAACATTCTCAGCTCTTTTCTTAGAGTTTCATAGTTATCTTTGTATAGATCTTTCACATCCTTTGTTAGATAAACTCCCAAATATTTCATCTTCTTTGGCACTACTGTGAATGGGATAGAGTCCTTAACTGTTTTTTAAACTTGACTATTGTTGGTATATATAAAGGCTACTGATTTATGAATGCTGATTTTGTAACCTGAGATGCTGCTGTATTCCTTGATCACTTCCAAGAGTTTTGTAGTAGAGTCCCTAGTGTTTTCCAGATATATAATCATATCATCTGTGAAGAGCGAAAGTTTGATCTTTTCTGACCCTATGTGGATACCCTTGATCCCCTCTTCTTCCCTTATTTCGGTAGCTAAAACTTCCATTACAATGTTAAAAAGCAATGGAGACAATGGGCAGCCTTGCCTGGTTCCTGATCTGAGTGGAAATGATTCCAATTTAACTCCATTCAATATGATATTGGCTGTGGGTTTGCTGTAGATGGCCTCTATCAGTTTAAGAAATGTCCCTTCTATACCAATTTTCTTACGTGTTCTGATCATGAAGGGACGCTGGATATTATCAAAAGCTTTTTCTGCATCGATTGAGAGAATCATATGGTCTTTGTTTTTGAATTTGTTTATGTGCTGAATTACATTTATAGATTTGCAAATATTGAACCAGCCTTGAGACCCTGGGATAAAACTGACTTGTTCATGATGTATAATTTGTTTGATGTGTTGCTGGATTCTGTTTGTTAGGATCTTGTTGAATATTTTAGCATCTATATTCATTAGTGATATTGGTCTATAATTTTCTTTTCTTGTTGGGTCTTTTCCTGGTTTGGGGATCAGGGTGATGTTTGCTTCATAGAACATGGTGAGTAGTATTGCTTTTTTTTTCTATATTTTGGAAAAGGTGAGTAATATAGGTATTAGTTCCTCTTTAAAGGTTTGGTAGAATTCTGATGTGAAGCCATCTGGTCCTGGGCTTTTCTTTTTAGGGAGATTTTGTACAGTTGATGCTATCTCAGAATTTGATACAGACCTGTTCAAAATTTTCACTTGATTCTTGCTAAGTCTTGGAAGGTGACATGCTTCCAAGTATTGGTCAATTTCATTCATATTTTCATATTTCTGAGAATAAAGTTTCTTGTAATATTCATTAAGGATTTTTTTAATTTCTGAGGAGTCTGTTGTTATTTCATCTTTCTCAATTCTGATTGATGAAATTGGATATTTTACTCTTTTTTTTTCCTGGTTAGGTTAGACACAGGAAGGTTTATCTATTTTATTGATCTTTTCAGAAAACCAACTTTTTTGATTTATTGATCTGTTGTATAATCCTTTTGTTTTCAAATTCATTTTATTCTGCTTTAATTTTTGGTTATTTCTTTTCTTCTACTGGGTTTGGAGTTGGAATATTATTCCTTTTTCAGTTGCTTGAGATGTCCCCTTAAGTTGTTAAATTCCTCTCTTTCTATTTTCCTGAGGAAGGCTTTCAGTGCTATAAATTTCCCTCTTTGGATTGCCATTGCAGTATCCCAGAGGTTCTGATGATTTGTGTCTTCATTGTCATTTTGTTCCAAAAATTAGGCAATTTCCTTCTTAATCTCATCTCTGACCAAACTATCATTCATTATAAGGTTATTTAACTACCATGCTTTTATATGAGTATGCAGATTCCTGTAGTTACTGAGTTCAACATTTATTCCATGGTGGTCCGAGAAGATGCAAGGAATAATTTCTATTCTTTTAAATTTAGTGAGGTAGAGTTGTGGCCTAAGATGTGATCAATTTTGAAATATGTACTGTGGGCTGATGAGAAGTATGTGTATTCAGTTTTGTTGGGTTGAAACGTTCTGTAGATATCTGCTAAATCCAAATGTTGGATGGTTAGGTTTAAATCTAAAATTTCTTTGCTCAGTTTCTTATTGAAGGATCTATCCAACACTGCCAAAGGAGTGTTAAAATCTCTAACTATTATGGAGCTGGAGGAAATCAAGTTGCTCATGTCTGTTAGAGTTTCTCTTATAATTTGAGGTGCATTTTGGTTGGCTGCATAAATATTAATAAGTGAAATCTCATTATATTGAGTATTACCCTTAACAAATATGAAGTGACCATTCTTATCCTTCCGTACTTTTGTTGGTTTAAGGCCTATTGCATCTGCAAATAGAATTGCAACACCTACTTTTTTCTGATTACAATTTGCCTGAAATATGGACAGCCATCTTTTCACCCTGAGTCTATATTTATCTTTTAATGTAAGATGAGATTCTTGTATGCAGCAGAATTTATTCTGGGTTTTTGTATCCAGTAAGCCAACCTGTGCATCTTTAGAGGACAGTTTAAGCCATTCACATTAATAGAGAATATTGATAAGCCTGGTAAAATTTCAGTATCAAATTTTTCTAAAGTCCAGTGCATATTTTTAAACCTTTCACCAAAGTGGAAGTTGGAGTTTGTTCAAAATTTTTTGAGTGAGTTTTCTTTTGTGGTAGAGGATTGTGCTGGTCCTTATGGAGGATAGGTTTGAGAATATCCTGAAGAGCTGATTTAGTTATGGCAAATTTCTTCAACATGTGAATGTCATTAAAGTATTTAATTTCTCCATCATAAATGAAACTCAGTTTAGCTGGATATAGGATCCTGGGTTGAAAGTTATTTTGTTTTAGGAGATTAAAAGTCAATGACCACCCTTTCTGGCTTCAAAGATTTTAGCAGAGAGATCTGCAGTCATTCTAATACTCTTTCCTTTGTAGGTTATTGTTTTGTTACATCTGACTGCTTTCAGAATTTTCTCCTTCATATTAAATTTAGTGAAATTGATTATGATGTGTCTGGGGGATGTCTTATTTAGGTTGAGTCATGCTGGGCTTTTGAAACTGACTGCTATCTGAATTTCAGAATCTCTTGGCATGTCTGGAAAATTATTTTTCATAATTTCTTGGAGAAGAGCCTCTGTGCCTTGCAAGGCCACTTCATTGCTTTCAGAAATTCCTATGAGGCAAATATTAGCCTTCTTCAAATTAACCCAGAACTCTCTGAGAGAACGATTCTTTTTGGCTCTCTTTTTCTCTTCCTCTTTGAGAGTTTGGGAGCATTCAAAATCTTTGTCTTCAACATCAGAAATCCTTTCTTCTGCTTTCTCCACTCTGTTACTGAGGGGTTCTACTGTATTTTTCAGATATTTGAGGGATGAAAATTCTTGCTTCAATGTGTCAAAATCTTTGGTGATTTTGTCTTGAAATTCATTGTATTTTTGAGGCAACTTTTGATTTGCTCCTCGAATTTCTAATTCCAACTTTTCCTCCATTCTATTAATCTTGTTTGCCATCCAAATTCTGTATCGATTTCTGACATCTTGGCTATCTGTTTATGAATGAGATCTTCAGTTATATGTGCCATATCTTTCCTTGGGGGTATTTATCTACTCTAGTTTTTCATGTTACCTGAGTTTTTCTGCTGATCCACTCCATGATTATTTTACACCATTTGACTAGATGAGTGGATAAAAAATTTGGGTGGTAAAACATACCATGCTTATGGCTGGGAAGAATCAAGATTGTTAAAATGTCCATACTACCCAAAGCGATATACAATGTTGAAATACCTATTAAAGTACTACTGTCATACTTTAAAGATTTTGAAAAAGTAATACTTCATTTTATATGTGATCAGAAAATACCTCGAATACCCAAGACATTGTTATAAAAACAGAAATAAAAACAAAGCAGGAGGAATCAGGCTACCAGACCTCAGAATATACTATAAAAACGAAGGAGGAAGAATTATGCTACCAGGCTTCAGACTATACCATTAATCAATAGTGATCAAAACAGCATAGTACTGGTACATAAACGGAGAGGTACATGTATGGAACAGAATAGAGAATCAATATGAACCCTGCTACTTACCATTATTTGATCTTTGATAAGCCAAGTAAAAACATTCTGTGGGGAAAAGATTCCCTGTTTAACAAATGGTGATGGGTGAACTGGCTGGCAACCTGTACAAGATTGAAACTGGACCCACACTTTTCACCATTAACTAAGATAGACTCTCACTGGATTAAAGATTTAAAGCTAAGGCATGAAACTATAAAAATACTAGAAGAAAGGACAGGTAAAACTCTTGAAAAAATAGTTCTGGGAAAATATTTTATGAGGAGGAACCCCCCCCCCAGGCAATTGAAGCAGTTTCAAAAATAAAAAATACACTACTGGGACCTGATCAAACTAAAAAGCTTCTGCACAGCCAAAACCACAGTAAGTGAAGGAAGCAGACAGCCCTAAGAATGGGAGAAGATATTTGCAGGTTATGTCTCCAACAAAGGTTTAATAATCAGAATCCACAGAGAACTCAAACGTATAAGCAAGAAAAGAATAAGTGATCTCATTTCAGGCTGGGCAAGAGACTTGAAGAGAAACTTCTCTGAAGAAGACAGATGCATGGCCTACAGACATATGAAAAAATGCTCATCATCCTTAATCATCAGAGAAATTCAAGTGAAAACTACTTTGAGATATCATTTAACTCCAGTAAGATTTCCCCATATCACAAAATCCCAAGACCAGAGATGTTGGCATGGATGTGGAGATAAGGGAACACTTCTACACTGCTAGTGAGAATCAAAATTAATACATTTCTTTTATAAAGATATTTGGAGAACACTTAGAGATCTAAAAATAGACCTGCCATTCAATCCTATAATTCCTCTACTAGGTATATACCCAGAAAACCAAAAATCAGATTATAACAAAGATATTTGTACCAGAATGTTTATTGCAGCCGAATTCATAATTGCTAAGTCATGAAAAAAGGCCAAGTGCCCATCGATCCATGAATGGATTAATAAATTGTGGTATATGTACACCATGGAATATTATGCAGCCTTAAAGAAAGATGGAGACTTTACCTCTTTCATGTTTACATGGATGGACCTGGAACACATTTTTCTTAGTGAAGTATCTCAAGAATGGAAGAAAAAGTATTCAATGTACTCAGCCATACTATGAAACTAATTTATGGCTTTCATATGAAAGGTATAACTCAGTTATAACCTAAGAATATGGGGAAGGGGGAGAGGGATGGGACAGGAGGTAGAAGGGTAGGTGGAGGAAGGGTGATTGGTGAGATCACACCTATGGTGCATCTTATAAGGGTACATGTAAACTTAGTAAATGTAGAAAAAAATGTCTTTAACACAATAACTAAGAAAATGTCAGGAAGGCTATGTTAACCAGTGTTATGAAAGTATGTCAAATGTTATATAAAACCAGTGTATGGTGCCCCATGATTGTATTGATGTACACAGTTATGATTTAATAAATAGCAAAAAATGGCAAAGCAAAAAAAAAAAAAAAGAAAGAAAATAAAAATAAAAATAAATGTGCCACCTATGCCTATATTCTTAAGTGTTCTAATTAGAAAAGGATGCTGGGTTTTATCAAATGCTTTTTATGTCTCTATTGAGAGGTTCAGATGGTCTTTGTTTTTGATTCTGTTGATATAGTGAATGATGCTTATAGACTTGCACATGTTAAAGCAGCCTTGCATCCCTGGGATGAAACCTACTTGATCATCATGAATGATGTTTTTAATGTGTAGCTGTAATCTATTGACTAGAATTTTACTGAGAATTTTTGCAACTATTTGAATTAGAGAAATTGGTCTGAAGTTCTCCTTTTTAGTTGAGTCTTGCTGGTTTTGGTATCCGTGTGATGTTTGTTTCATAGAATGTATTGGGGAAGATTCCTTCCTTCTCATTTATTGGTAATAATTTCTGCAGCATAGGTATAAGCTCTTCTTCAAAGGTTTGACAGAATTCTGTTGTGAAGCCATCTGGACCAGGTCATTTTTTTGTTGGGAGATATTTTTATTGTTTCTTCAATCTCAGTTTTTTAAATTGGTCTGTTCAAGAGATCTATTTCTTCTTCATTAAGTCTAGGGAGAGGGTTCAATTCCAGGCATTGATCCATTTCCTTCCCATTGTCAGATTTCTGGGCATACAGTTTCTTGTAGTACTCAGAGATGTCTCTTGTACCTCTGTGACATCTGTTGTTACTCCCCCTTTATCATTTCTGATTGAGATTATTAGAGATTTTACTTTTCTGTTTCTAGTTAATCTGGCCAAAGTTTTATCAATTTTATTTATTTTTTCAAAAAGCTCACTTTTTGTTTTGTTTCTTTTCTGAATTATTCTTTTGTTTTTTGATTTTATTAATCTCTGATTCAATTTTTGTTATTTCTTTCCTTCTGCTGGGTTTGGGATTAGATTGCTCTTCTTTTTCCAGTTTTAAGGTGGTTCGTGAGTTTGTTGATGCATTCTCTTTCTGTTTTTTGAATGTAGGCATCTAGTCCAATAAATTTCCATCTTAAGATTGCTTTTGCTGTTTCCCACATGTTTTGGTAACTTGTGTCTTCATTGTTGTTATGCTTGAGGAATTTAATGATTTCCTCTTTTATCTCTTCCTGAACCAAACTATCATTCAGCCTAAGTTTGTTTAATTTCCATGTCTTTGTGTAGGGATGAATGTTTTTGTTGGAGTTGAGTTCCACCTTTATTGCCTTGTGGTCTGAGAAAATACAAGGTATAATTTCTATTCTTTTAATTTTGCTGAGGTTTGATTTGTATCTTAGGGTATGTTCTATTTTGGAGTATTACCATGGGCTGATGAAAAAAATGTATATTCTTTTGCTCTGGGATGGTGTGTTCTGTATATGGCTATTCATGCCATTTTTCCTAGGGTCACATTTAATCCTTTGTGTCTTTGTTTAGTTTCTGTTTAGAGGATCTGTCCAGTTCTGACAGAGGAGTGTTAAAGTCCCTAGATCTTATGTTGTTATGGGATATCACATTGTTCAGACCCATCAAGGTCTGTTTCCCAAATCTGGGAGCATTTAAATTAGGTGCATAAATATTAAAATTGAAATGTCTTCTTGTTGAATTATTCCTTTGACCAATATAAAGTGCCCATCTTTGTCTTTCTTAACTTTAGTTGCTTTAAATCTGCTTGTGTCTGAAAATAATACTGCAAAACCTCCTTTCTTCTGTTTTCCATTTGCTTGAAATACCATTTTCCATCCCTTAACCTTGAATATTGATTTGTCCTTCAAGGCTAGGTGTGTTTCCTGGAGCATATGGAGGAGTTATGCTTATTTATTTATTTTTTTTTAAGTCAATCAGCCAGTCTGTGTCTCTTCAGTGGTGAATTTGGTTCATTGACATTTATTGAGAGAATTGGTAAATGTGGTGGAGTTTTATTCATCTTATTTTGTGAAAGTTCATTTTGTAGTTTTATCTTTTGCACCATTGTGGTAGAAGCAAAATTTTGATGTTTAGCTTCTGGGTGTTTACTTGGCCGGTGGTTCAGTGTGATGGTCAGTGTTGAGAATAGATCTAAATATTTCTTGTAGAGCTGGTCTTGTTGTGGCAAATTTCCTCAGTGTTTGTATATCCTCAAAAGATTTGATTTCTCCATCCATTTTGAAGCTTAGTTTAGCAGGATACAGAATTCTAGGCTGAAAATTGTTTTGTTTAGGAATGTTGAAGGTGGATAACCATTCCCTTCTGGCTTGGAAAGTTTTAGTTGAAAAGTCTTTTGTCATCCTAATGGCTCTGCCTCTGTAGGTCAGTTGGTGCTTACTCTTGGCTGCTTGCAGAATTTTTGCTTTCATCTTGAATTTGGACAGGTTCATTACAATATGTCTTGGTCCAAGAGTGGAGTTCTGATCCCAGCAGCAAAATTAGGACAGCTGTACTTTAGACCCCTGCTAAGACCTTCTCATGATCTTCCCACAATGGTAGCTTCCTGGCTACCAAGACCAGGTAGGGCTGGTCTCTGTAGCTACCAAACTGATGGCAAATCTACTCCACCTGGTAGTCAAACCTTCTTGTTGCATACTGCTTGAGTCTTCCCACTCTTCCAAGCTTTCCACTCAATGTGCAGCTTTCCTCAAAAACCAAAACTTCAGAAAGTCTTCCTCCTGCCCTGGACTTCTGGGTTGGGGGAGCGGGTGCCCAGCTGATCGTGGTGGCTCTCAATTGCTCCCCTAATGAGTCCATTTCCACTGCTCCAGATCATACATTGTATCCAGCTCAACACCTCCTGGCTGTGTTCCCTGAGCTATAAATCCAAATAAAGTCCTGGAACCAGGTACAGCTGGGTTCTCTCTTTTTCCATAGTCATTCTAGAAGAGCTCAGCTGAATGATCTTTCTGGTCATCCATCTTGCTCTGCTCCAAACCTTCATTCTTTAGGTATCTGGGATGTTTTCAGTTCTCCTAAGCTTGGGTGGTTATAATTTCCCCTTGACCTTATTGACAGGGCATGGTAATACTGAGAATAACCCTAAGGCTTATTCAATAATACTCATCCTTAACTCCACTGAGGAGTAGTAGTACAGTTTTCATTTGGTAGTGTGAATCAGTTGCCCCAGACAACACTGTAACTCCCCTCTTAGCTTGTTGACTTACAGGCATGAGGGACACAAAATTGCCAGGTGGCAGTCTTAACTTCTAGTTGATAGAATTGTTTTTGTGTTTCCTGGAAAATACTCTTCCTTCAGAACTAATACTTCTGGGCCAGTAGATCATAAAGTCACAGGAAGCAAAATTTTTCTTGTGGGTAACCAGGGTTAGTAATGAGTGGTATCATTCCATTTCCTCCTCTTGATTACTGGACCCATGAAATATGGCTATGAGAGAAATAGTACTTTATATTAGACACTGATTCAGAGCATGTACTGCCTTCTGGAGAATGCCAGTTCTACAAAGTTTTTTTACCTAGCTAGTGCCGTAATTGTGACTTTAAAAGACCATCCCACAATGTTATCAAGACAGATTCTTCAGGGTGATGGGAAACTTAGTAACACCAATATGTTTATGAGCTGATCCAATTCAGAACTTCTTTGGCTATGAAATGGGTTCCTTGGTCAGAAGTAATGCTATGTGGGATATCATGATGGTAAATAAGGCATTCTGTAAGTCCACAGATGGTATATCATTTTGGCAGAAACATTTTGGGTAGACAAGACAAATCTATACCCAGAATAAGTGTATATTCCAATAAGGACAAAACACTTTCCCTCCCACAATGGAAGTGGTCCAATGTAATCAACTTGCCACCAAGTAGCTGGCTAATCACCCTGGAAATGGTGCCATATCAGGGGCTTATTGTTGGTTTCTGCTGCTGGAAGATTGAGCACTCAAATGTGGCTACTGTCAGTTTTCCTTTGGTGAGTAAAAGTGTGTGTTGCTAAGCCCATGCATAACCTCTATCCCTGCCACCATGGCCACTTTATAAGAGCCCACCAGGTGGTTAAAGAGGTAGCTGGGCAAATAGGCTGCCTGATATCCACCAAATGTGTCATCCTATCCATGTGGTTATTAAAGTTCTCTTCTTTTAAGATCACACTTTGGTTAGCATTCACATAGGACACAAATATCTGCACCTCTTTTTCCCCACTTACAGAGGTCTGTCTAGCTATCTTCTCCCCAAATTTCTTTGTCACCCATTTTCTAATAATGTTCCTCCCAAGCTTTTAAATATCTGGCAAAACTATTTGCTATACCTCCTGAAGCAGCATATGATTACAAATTGAGGCATTTCTCTTTTCAAGCAAGGAGCACAACTAATGGTGCTGCCCAAAGTTCTACCTATTGAGAAGATTTCCCATTGTTGCTGTCCTTCTGGAGTGTCTAAGAAGGGGGTACAGTGCTATAGAGGCCCAGTTTGGGGTAGTGCCTGCATATCACGAAGAAGCAACTATAAGCCAGCCAAGTCTTTACTTGCTCTGTCAACCAATCATAGGGTACTCCCCATGAGGGCACAGTGCTGGCAGAGAGAGACATGGCAGTTTAGTGGGAGTGAGAGTGGAGAGTAAGGTCATTTAGGCCAGGTCATTTAACTTACTTATGCCTTCAGGTGAAGGGGCACAGTCCCCTGCACCCTTGTAAGGTGAATCAATCTCATTTGGATCCTTGAGGTCGGAGACCCTGAGAAGGAACATTTCCAGTACTTGGGCTAGATGTGAGTTTTGAGGGATATTCTCCCTCAGCCCACAGAAGCAGCCTTGCTGAAAAATGCAGGCAGTTACACCTTAAAGGAAAGAATGTGCCTGAGGGCCACTCCAAGCCACAGCTGGAGACAGATCATCTGCCTGGGGCAATGGGCTGTTGCACTTAATTCCCTACCTCTATTTGCACAATAATTTTCAGTTAGTCATATAAGCAAGTGGGCAAACAGAACAAACAACCCAGTGCCTTTGTGATTTATCTCCACTGTTGTTTATCTCCAAACAGGACATTCTTAGTTTAGAAAGGTGTATATGTACTTCCCTGCATTAACGCTGATAAGGAATCTTTATGACAATTTTTGTTACCTTTTGCCTTCTTTATTCTTGGATTATTTTTATCTGATGAGTTTGGATATATAAGAAATTGAATAAAGACAGGTGATTGCTGATGTGCCTGAGTGAGCACCAGCCTCCCCTTTTCAAATTATTCATTTCGTCTGGGGTGCTGCCTCTGCATTATCGACCAAGTATCCCAGTGGACAGCAACATTCAGGACCTGCTCGTGTTGATCAGATATATACCACTTCCATTTGATGATGGTGTGCTGATGAGCATGACTAACCTATGGTTTGACAGATCAGATAGCACTCAGTTTTTAATAGGCAGCAGAGGTCACATGGAAACTTGGTGGCTCAAGGTCAAGAATTCAGTTTCTACTAAATCCTAGTAACAGGAAGTCTCTCAAAAAGAAGAGTAGTCAACTATATATGATATCAGGGCCTTATATCCAAATTCTAAGGGCTGTCACTGAAATTCTCTAATAGCAAATGACAAAGGCTTCAAACAACATCTCCATCTACCCCTGACACCTTAAGTGTCATAGAATCCACTGGATCATATGTAGCAATTGGCAGAGCAGCTTTCACAGCAGCCTGGACCAGTGGCAGAGCCTTCTATTCTTTGTCCCACTCAAGACTAGCAGCTTTTCAAGTCACTCAGTAGATGGGCCAAAGTAACACATTCAAATGAGAAATGCGTTGCCTTCAAATCCACACTGGTCCATCAGTTGTTGTGCCTCTGTCTTGGTTGTGGGAGGGCCATATGCAACAACTTATCCTTTACTTTATAATAGTATCTATACATGTCCCCAGATCACTGGACCAGTAGAAATTGAGGTAGAAGGTCCCTAAATTTTAGCTGGATTTATTTCTCAGCTTCTCACACACAAATATCTTTCCCATAAGTCTAGTAGTTGCTACTAGATTGCATAATGTTATCAATGCAATGGACTAGTATGATATCTTGTACAAAATTAAAGTGTTCTGGATCCCTTTGTGCTAAGTGTCACTCAGGGATAGAGGATTGATACATCTCAAGATATGACAGTAAAAGTGGATTGCTTCTAGTATAATTTAAGGATAGATGTGGAGAAAAAGGCTTTTGCCAGATCTACGGCTGGTGCCAGAAGATGTGTTAATTTGTTTAAACAATGAGCAAATTATTCTTTGATCATTGTTTAAGCAACAAAACCACATCTGATGCAGCAGCTGCAATGGCAGTCAACATTTGGTTAAGCTTATAACAATCCACTATCATTATTCAGGTCCATCTGTCTTCTACAGAGGCCAAATAGGAGTTTAATGGGAAGGTATTGGGAATCACTGTCTCTATGTCTTTCAAGTCCTTGATGAGGGCATTAATTTCCAAAATCCCTCCCAGGATGGAAAATTGGCTTTTGATTTACCATTTTTATAGGTAGAGGCAGCACTAATGGCTTCCATTTGGCTTTTTCCAACATAATAGCCCTCATTCCACAGCTTAAGGAACCAATGTGGAGATTCTATCAGATTCTAACTATGTCTATTCTAATTATACATTCTGAAGCTGGAGAAATGACCATGGGACGGATTGGGGGACCAACTATACCTACTGTGAGTTGGACCTTATCTAAAACTTCACTGATTAGCTGACATCCATAACCTCCTACTCTAACTAGATGGCCACAGTGATGTTTTGGGTCTCCTGGAATCAATATCAGTTAAGAGCCAAGTCCCCAGATGTTCTGATCATTTTCCTCTTCCCAGTGCAGAGTTGCTCTGGTGAAAGGTTGTAGGTGCCTTTGGGTAAGGATAGCATAAATACTAAAAGTATAAATATTAGGTAGTGTATCAGAATTCTTCCCCTCTATTCAAGGGGTTCTAGTTCTATAAACTAGATTAAATGTGAGAACTGACTGAGGGGCCATGATTCTCTGTTTTTATGATACAAGTTTGAGTTTTGTTCACTTGACTTGAAAGTTTTCTGCTATGCTATATAGATGAAGTGAGAATGTAGTAGATTTCCTGTCTATTTCAATTTCAGGATAACAATGGTTAACCAGCCAATACCATAGATCTACGTGAGTTGGACTATTCTGATTGTTTTTGTCTCTGCTGTTCTTTATAGTAACTATGCCCATGTTGCCAACTTTATGGTCCTTCTACCCTTATTTCATATCCTTGATATTCATTTCCACATGTGTTACCAGGATTTCTGCTTGTATGATATATTTTTAAGTTATTTTGGAGGGTAGCACCTCATGAGTTACACTTTGTACCACACTTTTAGGAACCTACTGGAACCTGAATCTAATTACAGATCTAGAAGTAAAAAGAGGTAGTAGGGGGCGGGCCCCAAGAAGAATCAGCATTGTATTATCTGGCAACTCCCTCAGAGGAAGCCATTACACCTTCTTCAGGCAATGCAGAGTTCATCTCCCAGACAGAAGAGGAAAGGCCTATGGGTGGAGATGCTGCAATAGCTGGTGTGTAAGGAGACAATTTCTGCTGGCAAATAAAACATCAGAATTTAGGAGCTTAATGTCCCCAGCTTCATCAGTATTCTTCCCAAACATCCCCATCTTACAGGGCCCCATTTTTCCCCAACCAATGCCCTCAGTAGACATTCTAGGATGCTGAGTGTTCATTTATTGCAATTCAGCCAATTGCATGATGAGGGCTTGTGTTTGATTTAATGATTTCAGCCCTGTGGCTACAGGAAAGAAGATTCTGGCTTAGGAAACATTTAAAAGCTCTTAGGCTATTTATACAGAGCTGGAGTTGAAAATTTTAATCCCTGATTTTAACCTTTTCTTTCATCACTTTGTCTAGTGACATTAGATGCAATTAACAACTGTCATTATATTCCTTTGTTTTCTACAAATGCTCAAAAGTATCACAGATAGACTCACCAAGTTCTTTGCTTCTTATACATGGTTGAATGGGAGTATAAAACACAGATACAGTACAACCTCCTTAGTTGACCCTACATTGATATCTCTTTAAGCTGACCTTATTTGCATAGACTGGATATGCACCGCATGTATGTTTAGTACAGTAGGCCTAGTTCTTTATGTTGACCACCTCCATATATTGACCAGTTTGTTACAGTCCCTTGGGTGGTCAACTTACTTAATTTTTTCATATTTTCATACACAGTTCATGCTATGGACTATCAATTCTGTCCCTTCTATTAGAAGTAGAGTCCTTAGCTTTCTTACATATAATTAGAGTAAATAGTTCAAATGCTCCAAAACCAATTAAGGAAGCTATTTTATAAAATTCTATTCCCCCAGAACCACTACTAGTATGAAAATTGTAGTAATCAGAGTTCTTCAGTGAGAACCAATAGGATTTTTATTGCTAATGATGTCAAAATCAAAATGAAAGCCAGGCATTGTAGCAGGCACCTGTAGCAGGCTCCCAGCTACTTGGAAGGCTGAGGCAAGAGGATGGCTTGAGTCCAAGTTTGAGGTTGCTGTGAGCTATGATGCCATTACACTCTGCCCAGAGGGAAACACAGTGACACTCAGTCTCAAAAAAATAGAAAAATAAAAATAAATAAAAATGGATTCACTTGTGTTAAGAAAAACAAAACAAAGCAACAATAACAAAAAACAAACAAACAAACAAAAAATGGAGCCAGGAAAGGATGTGAAGGGAAGTTTCTCATGCAAAAAAGCCTGATAACAAAAACTATCACAAAAGACTAGAAAAACCCACAACCTTGCACAAAGGCTGTCACAACCTCTCACACAAAAACACCACAATGACATCTGCTCAGAAACTGCCTGTCCAACCTTGGCCTAAAACCATCCTTGTTATTGCTCCTCATAGCTTTGAATAATCTCAAAACAAGTAGAACCTCTGTATGTTGACCACCCAAGACTGTAACAAACTGATCAATATGTGGAGGCAGTCAACATAAGGAACTAGGTACTGATACATATATGTGGTATGTGGTTCATGTCCAGTCTTTGAAAATTAGTTCAACTTGAGGAGGTGGTCAGTGCAGGGAGGGGTTCGACTATGAAGGGTCTACTGTGTGTAACTTCTATTCATTTTTCCATTAAAAATATTCTTTTACCTTCCTAAACATGCACTTAGTTTACTATGGCACAAGTATTTTCACTGAAATGCACATTTCTGAGTAAATACTATTTCTTTTTAGAGACTCTTCCTGTTTGCTTGTTATTTAGGTTGATAATACAGATTATAGATATAAATATAAAGAGAGGATTTATAAGAGAAGTTGGCTAATGCAATTAGGCAGACAGAGAAGTTCTATAACAGGCCACCTGCAAATGGAGACATTGGGATGTTAGTACCCATAGTGTGGCTTAGTTCAAGTTCTAATGCCTCAAAATTAGGGGAGCTGATGGCGTAATATTCAGCCTGAGACCAAAGCCCTTAGAACTCAGGGAGCCACTGGTCTAAGTCCTGGAGTACCAAGGATAGAGAGCCTAGAGTTCTGATATACAAGGACAGGAAGAGAAGAGTGTCTTCATTCAAGAGAAAGAGAAGTCCTTTGTCTCCTTTTGTGTTCTGTGCAGGCCCTGAACCAATTGGATGGTGTCCACCCAAAGATCCATCCAAAGTAAGGGTGGATCTTCCTCACTAAGTCCTCTGCTGGTCTCTTCTAAAAGCACCCATACAGACACGTGAAGAAGTAATGATTTATAAGCTCTTTAGGTATTCCTTAATTCAGTCAAGTTGATGCGTAAAATTAATCATTATGGTGCCCTTGCAAAAGAGACACTGGATAATTGTCCTGCCCTTTCTGCTCATGTGACATCACAGCAAGAAGGCACCATCTCTGAACTGAGTAGAATTTCACCAGACACTAAACCTGCTGGTGCCTTGATCTTGGACTTCCTAGCCTTCAGAATTGTGAGAAATAAATTTTTGTTGTTTATATGCCACTAGTTGATAGTAGTTTGTCACAGCAGGCCAACACAGATCCATATGCTTTTGTTGTTAGAATCTATAACTCAAACTATAAAGATTAGGCAAAAATTGATTGATCTATAAAGATATCAAACCTATGGAGTTCGTGAGGAGCGTTCATTTTCCTTACTTTAACATTCCCTTTTTTACTGACTTGGTAGAGTCATTTAGTTTATGTGGGAGTGAAAAAAATTAAGAAATTAAATATGAATGTGTGTAAACAGAGGAAAGTATATTAACTGAGGACGCACTTGGTGCCAGATGTTGTTCTAGGCAATTGGAATAAATTATCTTATTTAGTACTTAACACAAACTTATAGCATTATTATTATGCCCATTTATAGGTAAGGAACATGGACTCACAGACATTGGATGCCTCATTCAACATGTGGAAGTCCCCAAAACCATATTCAAATGCACATTCAGTTCCACACTTCCAGGCTTCTTCACCCTTATAAAGTTTACTTTTTAATATTCATACAAGCTTCGGAGGTAAGTACTATTATCTCTGTTTTACACATGAGGACACTGAGGCTCAAAAAGGTTAAGTAAATTGCCCAAGATGACATAGTTTGCATATGCAAAGAACCAAAATTCTCATTAAGGTATGTCCAATTCCAACAGATTATAAGTATTAGCAATAGTATCTGGGTTTTGGCATTTCTCTTTTTTTTTTTTTTTTTTTAAATAAAACACTGTCCAACTGAGACAACTGAACATTGATTTGTAACTTTCAAATTGAAGGTTGGGATGGTATCTGGACAGTCAGCACCATACATGAACAGAAGAGATAGTAGTCACAAAAGTATACTCTGATTAGCCACACAAAAAACCGAACCTCTTTATTTTGTCTAAGCAAGGGGTTGGGAAGTCACTGATAATACTGCCTCTTCCAAAGCTGTTTAAGAACAACTGTTCTTGTATTGAGCAGTAGAATTATATAACCAATACGAAAAGTACAGTAGAAAGTATTATTTTGCTTGCTAACGCATTACTATGTTTCAGAAAACGTAGTGGTGCTTGGGATGTGGAGAACAGGGCAGTGAGAGAGGAGTAGGAAACCGGATGGTCAAATCTTAGGCTGAGCTGAATAAGGCAAATATTCAGCTTGACTTGAATAAGGCAAATCTGATTCTGCTTCACTTGCTGGGTGACTGGGGGCAAGTTATTTAAATTCCTGGGGTAGTGTACATATTAAATAAGTTTGTGTAGGTGAAGTATTTGGCATAGATCCTGAAAAATAGTAATAAGCACTGTATAATTGGTCCTTAGTTTATCATTATAGCATCTTCCAGGGCAGATGGGTGAGAGTAGGGACTCCAACTTTCCTTAACCATTTCAGTCTGGTCTAGAGTCTACCCTGGTTTTTTCATGGTGAATGAATCTCTTTCTCTTTAGTTCACTCTGAAAAGGAGAGGGTTGGAGGCAGCTCAAGGATGGCATGCAAGAGGGACCTCTTGAGATGCTGCCTGCAGCTTTTCTATGCAGCCTGCTCCGCCCTGCTGACCAGGTGTTCAAGTCACCAAATCTTTTGCAGGCATTTAGCAAATCAAAGCTGACAGCAGGAGGCTGTCAGCCTGACATATGATAAACACCCTCTGCAATTTAGCACTTTAACACAGGGATGAGTTAATTGCCAAGCTATCAACTGATCTGAACTGATGTTTCTTGAGCACCCTGTAAACCAGCTGAGAATTATCTAAGGAACTCTGGAATTCTGGGATAGAGGACATTTTCAGGGAAGAAGAGAATAGTGGGTGGGAGTGTTTAGTAAGGGGATTGCTTAGTAAGGCAGTAACATAAGCTATATTAATAAACTCTTTAAAATATTATTACCTAGAAGCAGACAAAAACAACGTTGAGGATCCTGAGAAATAATGTAGATCCTGAGAAATAATGTAATAAAAGTCTTTTATTTTATAGAAGAAACCGAGGCCAGGGGCAAGGTAGGGTTTGAAAGGTGAGAAAGGCACTGAAGGCTACAGAGTTCATCACTGACAAAGCCAGGACTGGAATCCTGATCTTTTAAGTCTGAATTTTCTTCTAATCATATTACCTTATTGTTCATTCTTTTACTATTAATATTTTTTCTGTGACTCATAATGAGCTGTATCATGTAGACTCTGGTATATTTTGATTTGGCCAATTATTAGTTCTGTCATCTAAGGCAAATTAATTATTCTGCACTTCAGGGTACTTACCCCTAAAGTGAGTAAATATTAGCATCTGTTATAAATGATTATTATTATTAAATGGGATATTGCATGTTAAATATTTGAAATACTGTGACGATTTCAATAAAATTAATCAAATATTACTATGATTATTATTATAGATTTTAGATTACTGGCTTTAAATTACTTAGTGATGGGTTTGACTGGGACTTTAGTAGTGACTGGGGGAGATACCAACTCTCTGACAATTGCCACAAGAGATGTCCCTTGTATTTCTGAAACATATATGAAGGGAATAAAGCTATGCGAAGAAAAATTATCTGGTTCTTGCCTGAGCTGTAAATTAATTACTGACTTAGCCGCATATCATACTCTTGACTCCTTGGAGCCCCCTTTTCCTTGTGTGTAAAAGAAATAATAGTGTTGATATCATTATGCTATTATAAGGATCAAATCATATCATGCATATGAAATATTTTATAAAATCCATGTAAACAATATGTGTATAAGCATATATATGTATATCACACATAAGCATTTTTTTCTTAATAGACTTTATTTTTTAGGGCAGTTTTGGGTTCACAGCAAAATTGAGCAACATGTACATGGATTTTCCATATACCCTTCTATGCCTCTCCCCACCAAAAACACACATGGCCTTTCCCATTGTCATCTTTCTCCACCAGAATGGTACATTAATTATAATCAGTGACTCTACATTGACACATCATTTTCAGAGTCAAGCGTTTACATTAGGTTCACCCTTGTTGTTTTGCATTCTATGGATTTGGACAAATATATAATGACATGTATCCACCACTACAGTATCATACAGAATACTTTCACTGCTCTAAAATTCTTCTGTGCTCCCTTCCCTTGTCCCCTGACAACTTATCTTTGTACTGTCTTCATAGATTTACCTTTTCCAGAATGTCAAATAATTACAATCACATAACGTAGAGTTTTCATTTAGTAATATGCATGTAAGTTTCATTTATGTCTAAACTGAACATGCCCTCACCATATGATCCAGCAAAAGGGCTTCTTTGTATTTATCGAAAGGAGGTGAAAATCTATGTCTACAGAAAAAACTGTGCATGGCTATTTTTAGAAGCTTTATTCATAGCTGCCAAAACTGGATAGCAATGAGGACATCCATCAGGATGTAATGGATAAATAAACTGCAGTATATCCAGACAATGGAATATTATTCAGAGTTTAAAAAATAGTTATCAAGGCACAAAAAAATGGAAGAAACTCATGTATGTTTTATGTCAAAACTTTTGACATCGCCTCTCCTATCATTTCCCTATTTGTTCCTTTAGCAAATTCAATTGATTCTAACTTTAAAATATATAGCAAATCCAGCTGGTTATTCTCCTCCACTGGCACCATTTTAATACAAGCCATTGTCATTTTTCACCTGGGCTTCCTAATCTAGCTGCTTGTGTCACTCTTGCTCTCTTCCAACCTATTCTTTGTCCAATCTATTCTTCACAGAGCAAATTGGCACTTTCCTGCTCGTAACTATTCAATAGATAAAATATAAAACATTAGTCCCATCATAGGACGTTCTATGACTTGGCCTGGGATTTCATGTTGAGCTCACCTACCAAGATACTCACTGTCATTCAAGCTTGCATATTTTCAAAGCCTTGATAAAGCATCTCTTTCTCACTTCAGGTTTTTGCATACAATGTTTCTTATGCCTGAAATGACCTTGCTTCCACTCTTTGTTGAAATTTATCTTTTGTCAGTTCTCATCTTAATTGTCAATTCTGAGAGGATTTACCTGAGCCTGCTCTGCAATTCAAACCAAGACTCTTGCTCGCTTTGACATCATGATTTTCTTTCATAGATTTAGCTCTTTTAAATGTGTGCAAATTTTTTTTAAATTGTAATTTTCCTATTCAGTTAGAAGTTCCATTATGGCAAGGACCATACCCTGTACATATTGTATATGCTTGTATTTCCTGAAACTAGCACAGTGCCTGGTACTTAATAAGTCCTCAAGAAGTGTTTGTTGAATAAATGGATAAACAAATTTGAGATTTTTCAAGATGGAGAACCTGGTGAGGAGATGAAGAGGGAAGTTATATAGAAATTTCCCATCTCAAATTCATTGTGGAAATTTTGTTTCCAAGTAAGGTAAAATAAGTAATAAGAAAGCAAGGCACAGTTTCTATGCAACAATCAGACATAACTAAATCAATATTTTGAAATATATTTTATAAGCTAATGGAGAACTATGTAAGAAAAGAGAGAGATGTGATGTAAAATTCTTACATGAAAAGAGCTCTTTCCAGATAAGCTAAGGTAAAGTTTCTTTCCTTTTTTCCTGAAGGCATTTTCCAGTTCTAAAAGTAGGCGGCCAATCTGGTTTGCTATTGCCAAGAGGGGGCACTTCTAGGAGAAAGAAAAAACAGTGGAACATTTGACAGTCATTTTTCCTGTTGTGGCAATTTGAAATCTAAAGGATTTTCTATAGCATGGTTGGGTTTTCCATGGGACATTTGTAACATACTGAAGTGACATTAGAAGCTGGGGAATTGAACAGAAAAGGAATAATATAATCTTGTATAGTTTTGTATACTTAGAAGAAAAAGTTTCACTCTTGGGAGATACTTTGAGCACACAACAGGTGTCACACTTAAAAACAAATTGACTATAACTAAAGCTTCAACCAGTCTTGACCCTGCCCAATTCTCAACTGGATGAAAGTCATCAGCTTTTCAGTCTGTGTCTGAAAGAGAAAAGGGGAGAACATTCTTTAGGGAAAAATAACATTGATCCCAGTATCTTCAATTACAACTAATGTATACAAAATCTAGTATGCAATAAAAAATTATTAGACACATAAATTGTCAGGAAAATGTGACAGATAATGAAGAGAAAAAATATTAATAGAATCAGAGACATGGATTAAGCCAGATATTGGAGAAGGCAGAAAAATAACAAAATAACTATTCAAAAGAATAGAAGATAGATAATATAAATAAGAAAGAAAAAAATTTAACAGAAATTCTAATCTCTAAAGAAGTGAAAATTCTAAGGTGAAAAAATACAACATTTGAAACTAAAAACTCATTGGATGGGTTAAACAGAAACATTATACAGCAGAAAAAAAACAGATCAGTAGAAAATATACAACTGGAGCCTGGAGAGAAAAAAAAGGATGGAAGAACCCAGTACAGAGCTTCAGGGACATGTAGGGCACAGGATCCTTTTTTTAACATTTATGTCACAATCCCAGAAAAATGAGGAGAGAGACAAACATATAGAAGAGCTTATGATTAATTTTTTTCATAACTGATTGAAAATAGAAACGCATACATTCAAGAGGCAAATCCCAAGCAAGATGCAAAATTAATTGTATCTTGGAACAAAAGGTCAAACTGCTGAAAGCCAAGAACAAAGGAAAACATTGAAGCAGCCAGAGACAAAAACAAAACAAAAAACAGTGAGACTTTCCAATGAGAAGATTAGAAGTCAGAAAAGAATGTGTTAACTTTACATCATTTCAGAAAGAAAAGAAAAACAACTATAAAAAAATCATTCAAAAATAAATACAAATTAAGACATGTCAAAAAACAAGGCCTGAGAAAATTTGTGACCAGCCCACTGACACTTCAAAAAATCTACTGAAGAAATTGTTTAGGCTGGAAGAGTTTTATCCCAGAGGAAGGACAAAATTCTATAAAAAAATTATGAGAATCAGAAATATAAATTTATATGAACACTGATTGTTTTAAGCAATAATAATAACAACTTAGTCGTGGCTGTTAAAGTATGTCTGTGGTGGACAGATGAAATGGACTCCTTGGCTAACAGAACCAGGTGAGGGAGTGGTCACATACTTGGCATTTTCAGAAAAATTTTGTAAAAGTATCACCAGCCCTCTTTTTTGACAATCAAGCTAAACCACTACCTACTGTCAGGGCCCAGATAAACTACAGCTGGAATCCCTCTAGCCCCAAAAGTGACCATTAGGAAAAAACATCTGACAGAGACTTCTGGTTTTGTGGCTTGAAAACCAAAAAATACAAGTTTACCTGGTCCAGTTAATAAGGGCTCAACAATATCAACTAATCAGGACTCAACTCCATCAATAAGGACACAGTTGTGCCAACCGATCAGAACAAAGGAGCTTTCAATTTTTCATTTGCATAAATGGATCTGATTGGGTACCTGGGCAGGAACTTTTGCTATGAAACTTGAACCCTGTCTTTGTTTTCCAGAATGCACCTTCATTTTATACCTAAGGCTTTGGTCTCCCTGATTTACAAACTGTTGACTGGAATGAAGTATCTTTCCAAATTCCTTTTCAGAGAACTTTTGTTTACATGGTGTTTACACCATGTAGAAGCAATATACATTAAAAAAATAGCTCAAAGGATGGAAATGCTTAAAATCATTAAACAGTAATAAGTTTCTTGCATTATTTGAGAAGTGCTACCAATTAAAGTAGACTATATAAATTCAGGATGCAAATTGCAATCTCTAGAGTAACCACTAAAACAATCAGGCAAAAAGCTAATTGAAGAGATAACAAAGCACCAAATAATTAAAAAAAAAAAAAGTAGGACAGGATGAATAAAGAACAAATGGAACAAAAAGAAAATGAATATCAACATGGTAGATTTAAAGAAATTCTAGCAGTAATTAAAGCATGTATAAATGGACTCAGCATTCCAAGTGAAAGACAAAGATTGTGAGACTTGACAAATTAAACACACACACCTGTATCTGTTTACAAGAGCTACTTTCTGCATAAAAGCTTATAGAGAAACTGATGTTAAACATATGAAAAAGATATACCAAACTCTAACAAAAGAAACCGAGTGGCAATATTATCAGTTAAATAGAACTTTCAGACTAGAGATGTTAGTAAACATAAAAAGGACATTTTGTAATAGTAAAACATTTAGTTAAATAGGCAGATATAGCTCTCCAACATTTTTATGCATTTAACATATCTTTAAAATATATAAAACAAAAGTTGACTAAACTAAGAAGAAATAGACTAATGCACATTTGAATTAAAATGTTAACACACCTTTCTCAGTAGGTTAAAAAAAAGTGGACAAAAAATCAGAACATGGACTTATTGTTTAAACACAAAACACCAAACAAGTTCAAATACATATTTATTTTAAGTGTATATGGAAAATTTATTAAAATAAACTCTTGATCCAAAGTAACAAATTATAAAGATCAGAAATTATAGAGTGCATATACTCTTACTAAAGAATTAAGCTAGAAATCCACAAAAAGAAAAGTAGACTATTTTCATGTATTCAGAAATCAAAAGCATACTTCCTAGTAGCACAGTGGTTAAAGGTGAAGTTAGAATGAAAATTAGAAAGTATTTGAAATGGAGCAAAAGTGGGAAAATGATATAATTTTAATTATATTATATCTAAGATTTCCAAAGATTTCAGTAATAAAGGTAAAATTTAAAAAATCATGTGAACAGATGGCATATTAGTTTTGTACAGATACCACAACAAAGTACTACAGTCTTGATGGTTTAAACAACAGAATTTGTTTCCTCACTGTTCTGTACACTGGAAGTCCAAGGTCAAGATGTCTCTGTAGGTTTGGTTTCTTCTGAGGCCTCCCTCTATCCTTGCCCACTTTCTCACTTTTCCCTCACATGGCCTTTTTTCTGTGCAAGTGCATTTCTGATGATTCTTCCTTTTTTTTATAAAGACATTCATCCTATCAAATTAAGGACCCTGACCTCTTTGAACCTCAATGATCTTTTTAAAGGTCCTATCTCAAAATAGTCACATTTTGAGGTATTTGGAGCTAGGAGTTCACCGTATAAATTTTAAAGGGGCACAGGTAAGTTCATAACCAACAGAAAGGTTTTGGCCTGATTCCTCTGCATCATTTAGGATGGAAGACAAAGAGAACAAGCAGAGCTAAAGAATAAAATGATACTTCTTGAAAAAATAGAAGGTGAAACAAGCAAACAAAACCCTAAAAGATGAGTTATTATCAGTAAGTTGAAAGACTACAAAGAGTGGTCACAATGTTATTTAATAGCCATTAATATTTATTGCATGCTTAATATTAGGGTTTTCTTGATAACTAAATGAGATAATTATGTAAGACTTCAGCAAAATTCAGAACATACAGCAAGCATTATGTAACAGTAAATGTTACATACTATTTCTAAGTTTGTGTTGCTACTTCTGGAAGGCAGTGGCAAGTTGTGGTTTAAGAGCTGAATTTTTTATTAAAATATAGGTGTTAAAAATGTGCGGTGCTTCTGCTTTATCAAATTTGTTTCTGGAAGCATAATGGTAAGTGGAGGTTAGAAGGGGTGTGCTGAATGTGCGATAGAAAGCAACGGTTGTCATGGTGAATAAAGCCA
Organism: Loris lydekkerianus; assembly: GCA_963574355.1. Lineage (NCBI taxonomy): Eukaryota > Metazoa > Chordata > Mammalia > Primates > Lorisidae > Loris > Loris lydekkerianus. Next base: position 110,419 of record CAUYPK010000861.1, on the reverse strand, counting down.
TCCATGTTTTATTTTATTTTAACTCTCATCCAAACATCTGTGAGAGTCTTTTCTCATTGGGAAAAGGATATAAGTAAGGTATGAAAAATTGATTTCTCACGAACAGGACATTCGGCAAATGTGGTGTAAATATTTGTAAATAAGAAGGGAAAAAATCATTTTAAGTTTTATTCTAGTTCAAACCAAAAGGAGACAAAATAGAATTTTACTGTGGATACACTTCTTGAGGTCTCTACCACCCTTTCTGTTCCAAGGGAGTACCTGTCACACAAATAATAAGAATTCCTGTTATTGAGTACCCATCCTAAGCCACACAGTTTAAATATTTTTTTCTCACAGCAACCCAGTAAAATAGGAAAGTTGATTTAAGATGGATTATGTGTCACCCTCAAGTTCAAGTAGCTGTAAATGGTGAACCTATAGGCTAATCCAAACTTGCTAAATTGAAATTCCATTCTCTTTTTGCTAAAGAAATGTTTATTTACTCTGTTGTTATTAGGCAAAGTAGAGACAGGTATAATCCAGTGACGCACCACTGCTGAGGGCAGACTCTGAGGCTCTGTCTGTCTTCCTTAGGAGCCCTCAAAACTGGGTCTTTGTCGTTCGTAATTACTGTGGAGCCCTTATGACCTTCACATGTTTTTCCTTGTTTTTCCCTGTCACACTCCCACTATTTAAACTGTTAGCTTCTCTCACAGGACTTTAGTAACAACCTTCTAACTTACTCTGACATCTCCAGTTATTCTCCAATCAGAGCTATTCTCTACATACACTGATGCCATACTCAGATTTTCTGAAGCACAGCTTGGGATGTGTTACTTTGCTAGAACAGTATCAACAACAAAATCTTCTCCCTGCATGATATTCAGAAGATCCCAGCTAACTCCAAGCTGCCTCTCCTACCTCTGCTTCCACTCTACTCCCATACCAATTGGTGTCCAGCCATGCAGACTTCAATAGTCCGTATGATGGAGAAATGTCCACTAATTCCCCACATTCCTGTTTTGCCAATGCTAGTCTCTGGCCTGTCCTCCTGTGCCACATATTCCCATCTAGACACCTAGAGCCTCACTTCTTCCAGAGCAATGTCTGTTTCCACTGTCACGCTCGACTTGGCTACTTTATCAGTTCTTCAAAAAATAAGTTGTTTGAAGGTAGTGCCCACCGCCTATCTCTTTATAGCCACTACTTGACAAATGCTTTCCTCGTTATTTGCTTAATTTGATTGAATAAATAATTCTGATACATTCATCCTAAATATTTACTAAATGTTTTATTGTAGAATTTTAGGGGAAAAAAGCAAAATGGAGATACAGGTTCTAAATTGGGAGTAAAAATTTGGGGTGTTCTAGTGCTTGCTCTCTCACTAATTTCTTGACCTTAAGTAAATCCCTAAACTAACTCACCTTTTATTTATTTATTTATTTTTTAACATGGATTCATCTAAGAAGCCCTTACTACTACACTAAAATTTGCTGTCTAGGGCAGTCTGACTTTAAAAATGAAGATAATTCATCATGAAAACATTTAATTCTAGCTAAAAGCCTTAGGAGAGAGCTTTCCAAATACCTCATATTATGTTTCTAAAATTCTTAACCTTTTTTACTGGGATTTATCTTGAAAATAAATAATAATTTTATTATTTTCTAGATGTGAACTTCTGCTTCTTCTTTTTTTTTTTTTTTTTTGCTTGTTTGTTTTGTTTGTTTGTTTTTTAGGTTTTTGGGGGGGGTTTTTTGCAGTTTTTGGTTGGGGCTTTTTTTTTTTTTTTTTTTTTTTGCAGTTTTTGGCTGCCACCTCTGGCATATGGGGCCGGTGCCATACTCCTTTGAGCCACAGGTGCCACCCCTGAACTTCTGCTTCTGAGAAACAATGGGACTTGTCTAAGATTTTGTAGTGGCTAGAAGATCCCAGCCACACAAAGAGCATGTGGAAGATGCATTCCATCTTAGGAAGTGGGTTTGTTGATAAGCCTCAGTTGTTGCACATGAAATCAGGAAAATGGGTCTGTAAATGCTGGGAAAATAGCTCTCTATATATTTTTTGTCAAGTATATATGTCAAGTTAATTCAAAGATATACTTTAAATGATTGATGCTTCAGTGATTTCTAAGGCTGTTTAAATAAAGTAATTTATAAAATAGTTAAAAATTATGACATTTTGTTTGGTCCAACTTGGTGTAATTTTAGAACTTTCTGTACTTTTGGAGATAGAATTATTTTTCCTGTGGAGGAAGCATCTAAACATTACTTTCAGACAGGCTGTATTGTGAAAAGTGAAAAGATTACAAACTTTTTTTCTTTTCTCTAGTAGAAAATTAATACACAAATCAAGGCTAAAACAAAAAATGGAGAGACAATGGGCAAGAAAAAGAAACAGAATGGTTCAATAAGAGGAACATGTAGTACCCCCATTTATTTTACTCATGGGAAAACCAAGGCATGTGGAATGATCGATATAAAAATTATCCTTTTATAAATACTTGAATTTTATAATATAATGGAGCATATGAAAAAGATTAAAACTTGGCTTATACCTAAGTCTCCAACATTTTTCCCATTGTAATTTTTGTTCTGTGCTTGAGAAAAACAGCTCTGAAGTGAGGAAAAACAGGCTTTCACTATTCGCTGTTGATGACTTTGCATGAGTTAATTAACTTATTTATAAATAAGACAAATTTGCTCATCTGTAAAAATGGAAAAATAACAATATCTTCCTCATAGAAACATTGTGGAGATTAGGTAATGCTTATACACTGCTCAGCTGAGAGCCAGAAATAAAGTAGACTAGTCAATAAATATTCACTGCCACCACCAAGCCAGTGTTATATTACTTTCATTATCATCACTATGCTGCCCATCCTTTCCATTTCCTTTTGTGAGGACTTGGGCATAGTTTCTCTCAACAATAAGTACAGCCTAGAGAAACACTGCAGGTGCTTCCTAACATTATGTGATTATAAGAATCACCCTCTCTGCTTATCGGTATGGATCATCAGGCCCTCCATGTTCCATCCCTCACACTGGAGATTCCAGTTAAGTAGATCAGGTTTGGGATCAGGAGCCTACTTTTACCAAGTGACCTGAATGACTCCTCAGAGAGAGGTTGGCATCTCACAAGAGTATCTTTGACAACTCCATGATCAAATGTGACAGAGAGAGAAAAAAAAGAGTGAAAGGTTAGATTCTTCTTCCCTGTTCCTCTTTTGAAAGAAGTAAGAATAGATTTAATTCCACTGTAAAATAGTGAGGATTTGAGTATCACGTACTGGAGAACCATGATATTTCAGGAACTCTTCATGAACATTTTTCGAGGTGGGTGCTAATATGTTATAGACGAAGAAAACAAAAATCTGTGTTAAGTGGTAAGGGAGTTTGTATATTAGACATAACTGAATCCCATATGCCTAATAAGTATGCTCAGCTAATAGCTGATGCTCATATAACATTTGTTGAATGAATGAATGAACCTGGTTCTTCACAAATTTAAGAAGATATAAATTGCAGCTTATTCAAGGAAGATTATGAATGAATGGCGTTTATTGTTGTTAGTCTCATGTTTTCCTGCTGCTCTTCCTCTGTCTCAGTTGTCCAGTGTCCCTGGACCTGTCCTACTCAGACCCTGACTCTTCAGAGAGAGAGGCCTGTGTTGTGAAACTTTTCTCTTAAGTATAAAAGTTTGATAAATTCCTTTCACACATAAAATTATTTTCAAAATAAAAGGTTGTAATTTGATTAGAAAAGAATGCATGGAGGGTGAGTACAGGAGCAATTTTTAGGCTGACAAAATTTTTCATATTTATGCTATAATAGTGGGTGGATAACACTGTGGATTTGTCTAAGTGCATAGAACTTCATAGCACAAGTAGTAAACCTTAATATAAACAAATTAAAAAATAACTTAGGCGGTTGGAGGATTTTAGGATAGAATGTGAAATGTGAAAAATTATTTAACTGGGTTACAAATATATGAAATAAACTTACTTAAGGGGACAGGGGGAAAGGTGTCAACTTAAATGACTTCAGAAATGAGGAGACTCTATAATACTAAAGGTAAAAGAAATTGCATGTTAGTATCATACTCTGGTTGAAATCATTGTTTCCCATGGGGGGAGATTGTTGTCTCGCTCCCAGCACCTTCTTCAAGAGCCGGTGGCTGCTTCTATAAGCCTGGTGCTCAGTTTCCTATAGGAGATGGTTTAACAATTCTGAAACCACAATACATGTACATTGGCATTAAATAATGAAACAAATGAATGGTAGATGATGGGAGAAAGTTTTCTCACTGCTGGAGAGGGAGGTTGGAGATAAACCAGGTGAGAAGATTAGAATGATCCATGCAGTAACAAAGTTGTAGACATCAAAATAAACTCAAATTTGGCCTAATATAAGTACAGATGCCCACCTCCCTACATTGACCATTTCTTTAAGTTGACCTAGTTTTCACAGACCAGAGATGTACTACATATTGACCACATCTGTATATTGACCAGTTTGCTACAGTCCTTGGGTGATCAACTTATAGAGGTTCTACTACATTTATATACATACATATATGTGTGTGTGTGTATGTGTGTGTATGTTAGTATATATACTTGTATTTCCTTATTCTGTCAGCTGGGAGGGCCTACTAGAAAGAAAGTAGAAATCCTAGTAGAAATCAGTGCATCCTGTGCACAAACACCGCTTTGTAATAATATTCTAAACTAAAAGGAGCCAGTGCTTATTGGAGCAAATGGGCTGATTTTACAATTGGAGATGAAATATACAAGATGAGCCTAAAATATTTTGCAGTAACAGAAGGTTAGAAGTGCTAAGCCATGCTCCCCCCAATTATGGTAGTACATCAAAGGGACACAGACTTCAAGAGCTGCCAAATGACTAAAACTGAAAAAATTCAAGCAACAAAATAAATTAGTATTTCATTATAACTTAAATTATAAAATTAATAATAATGAGCCAGGATTCCATACTGATACAAATAAATGCTTGGATAAATAAATGAGTGAAAAGAGGCAAATTTCTTCAGCAGAAGAATGTCAAATTATTTCTATACTTTGCCCTCAAGGAGATGGAACATTACTTTTCACTTCTTAAGTGTGGGCTGAGCATAGTCACCTCTTGCCAAAGAATACAGTATGAAAAGGAGAAAAAAAGCTGAACTTTGAAGTAGAAAAACTTGACTAAACTAGTTCAATCAGGTGATCAATCAACATCAAGAGTGATAAAACATATTGACAATATTGTATCTCTGATATGATGTGTTAAGAATAGAATCTTGCCTCTTTGGGCTTCCTCTTTAATACATAAAATCCTAATCTTTAATTATTAGAAATAAAGTGAGGAATATTCTAGAAAACACCTCACCAATACTACTCGAGATGTTCAAGGTCATCAAAAGCAAGGAAACTGTCACAGACAAAAGGAACCTGAGGAGACACAAGGACTAAACATGATATTTTTATGAGGTCCTAAAATAGAAAAAAAAAACATTAGGTAAAAATAATAAAAATAAGGTTTAGATTTTAGTTAATAATATATTATTATTGGTGACAAATGTCCCATATATCTTTTTTTTTCTTAATTATTGGGGATTCATTGAAGGTACAATAAACTAGATTACAATGATTGCATTTGTTAGGAAATTCTGTCTTGCCACCAAAAGGTGTGGCACACACCAAGGCCCCACCCCCCTCCTTCTTCCCTCTCTCTGCTCTTGTTTTCTACACTCCTCCCTCCTTCTTTCTCTCTCTGCTCTCCCCTTCCCCCATCCTCACCGTGACCTTAATTGTCATTAACTGTCTTCATATCAAAATTGAGTACATAAGATTCATGCTTCTCCATTCTTGTGATACTTTACTATGAATAATGTTTTCCACTTTCATCCAAGTTAATACAAAGGATGTAAAGTCTTCATTTTTTAAAATGGCTGAATAGTATTCCATGGTGTACATATACCACAGTTTGTTAATCCATCCCTGGGTTGGTGGGCATTTAGGCTGTTTCCACATTTTGGTGATTGTAAATTGAGCTGCAATAAACAGTGTAGTGCAAGTGTCCTTATGATAAAAGGATTTTTTTCCTTCTGGGTAGATGCCCAGTAATGGGATTGCAGGATCAAATGGGAGATCTAGCTTGAGGGCTTTGAGGTTTCTCCATACTTCCTTCCAAAAAGGTTGTACTAGTTTGCAGTCTCACCAGCAGTGTAAAAGTGTTCCCTTCTCTCCACATCCATGCCAGCATCTGCAGTTTTGAGATTTTGTGATGTGGGCCATTCTCACTGGGGTTAGATGGTATCTCACGGTGGTTTTGATTTGCATTTCTTTAATATATAGGGATGATGAACATTTTTTCATATGTTTGTTAGCCATTCATCTGTCTTCTTTAGAGAAGGTTCTATTCATGTCTCTTGCCCATTGATATACGGAATTGTTGGCTTTTTTCATGTGGATTAATTTGAGTTCTCTATAGATCGTAGTTATCAAGCTTTTGTCTGATTCAAAATATGCAAATATCCTTTCACATTGTGTAGGCTGTCTATTTGCTTTGGTTGTTGTCTCCTTAGCTATACAGAAGCTTTTCAGTTTCATTAAGTCCCATTTGTTTATTTTTGTTGTTGCAATTCCCATGGCAGTGTTCTTCGTGAAGTCTTTCCCCAGGCCAATATCTTCCAATGTTTTTACTATGCTTTCTTTGAGGATTTTTATTGTTTCATGTCTTAAATTTAAGTCCTTTACTCATCTTGAATCAATTTTTTTGAGTGGAGAAAGGTGTGGGTCCAGTTTCAGTCTTTTACATGTGGATAGCCAGTTCTCCCAACACCATTTATTGAATAGGGAGTCTTTCCCCCAAGGTATGTTCTTGTTTGGTTTATCAAAGATTAGGTGGTTGTAAGATCTTAGTTTCATTTCCTGGTTTTATATTCAATTCCAAGTGTCTATATCTCTATTTTTGTGCCAGTACCATGCTGTCGTGATCACTATGGCTTTGTAGTACAGCCTAAAATCTGGTATGGTGATGCCCCCAGCTTTATTTTTATTACTATGAACTGACTTAGCTATACATACAAAATGCAGAATCATTTTTTCCAAATCTTGAAAGTATGATGTTGGTATTTTAATAGGTATGGCATTGAATAGGTAGATTGCTTGCAACCTCAAACTCTTGAGCTCAAGAGATCCTCTCGCCTTAGCCTCCCAAGTAGCTGGGACTATAGGCACTAGCCACAATGCCTGGCTATTTTTAGAGATGGGTCTTGCTCTTGCTTAGGCTGGTCTCAAACTCCTGAACTCAAGTAATCTATGCTCCTTGGCCTTCCGGAGCTCAAAAGTTGCAGGTGTGAGCCACTGGGCTGACCTCACAAGATCATTCTAATTTAGCCTCAACCAGGGGCAAAATTATTTAAACAGATACATGCTGCACCCCCTGCCTATAATAGTCTCTTTCATTCCTTCTGTCAACATACTTCTCTTCTTTCCTGTAAACATCTTAAGACTCACCTAATTTAGCACAAGGCACTTCCAAAGCTCCCTCTTGTGCCATTTCTCTTGAATCCATCTGTGAATACTGTCTTATTCCACATGCAGATATGTTGACACAGTGACTGGGAAGTGGCGGGGTTCTTTTAGACTCCCTTCATCCTGTTCATACCCATGACCATTTCTGCAAAGGGGTCCCTCTTTGTTTTTTAAAAAATTAATCTGCCCAGCCCCCTTGATTTTGGAATCACCCTTGTCCTTTCCCCTTCTAGTACCCTGTGACTAGAGCATGGTCATCAATTACAAAGCTCTGCATTCCCTCCCCACCAAGATGCGACTTGTATGGTTGGTATCCCCACTTCCCAGGACAGAGTCATCAGTACAGCCATGGGCCATTGTGCTACCAAGGGATCTGCCTTTGTGTTTTTTTTTTGTTTTTTTTTTATTTGTGGAGATGAGGTCTTGGTGTGTTGATCAGGTTGATCTTGAACTCCTTGGCCTCAGCCTCCCAAAGAGCTGGGATTACAGGTGTGATCCACAGCACCCAGCCCAGGCTAGGTCAGACTGGAGAGACTGAAGATGGATGCAGGGTGAGAGAGCACTCTTTTCTTCAAGGATTGCAGTCTGCAGGAGGCACAGCCACATTGCAGTGGCCATCCTCCCCACTGTGCAGAAAGAGCCTGCCTGGGAAAGGAACAACCTGGAAGAAAGCAGATTGGGTGAGAGGGGTGCCCAGTATCAGCTGGTTCCTTCCCAAAGAAAGCAAATTGGGTGAGTGGGGTGCCTGGCATCAGCTGGCTCCTTTCGGCCTAAGCTTTTTAGAAGCCAATAGTTTCCTTTTTCCATTTTATTCATATTAAATCAGGTTTCTGATGCTGCAACTAGAAGAGTCTAACACACAGGGATTATAAGTAATCCTGCCCTGTCTTCTTGTCAGTCCAGGGCTCTATCCATCAAACATGATTCTGCACAATTATGGCCCTCATGTATTAAACAAATATCCCCTCATTTCAATATAGACTATGACCATATGCATTTTGTTTAAAGGTTTGTTTGAAAGGTTTAAAGCTTTTCCTCTGGACATATCTTGCTGTCTTCATTATGGTTGAGCTCCTGGATTATAGCATGCATACAGGTAGTTTTTTGTTGTCCCTAGACACTGCCTAGTGTATTATGGATACATATGCTGTGACCCAAAGCCTCGGAGGCCATTTCAGAACTCAGGATATTTTGGATTTTGGAAAGGCAACACAGAGCATAACAATTCCCAGTAGGTCCTCCAGAAGTTGCCTATAACATAATGCAGTGATATATTAATATAAATATTAACTCTATTTGGGATAAATAAAGACAGAATGGCTTCATATCATTTTAGGTTAAGGCTTATTACCAAAGAGTCCAAAGGAGTTTTTTTGTTTGTTTGTTTGTTTTTTTGCAGTTTTTGGCTGGGGCTGGATTTGAACCTGCCACCTCCGGCATATAGGGCCAGTGCCCTACTCCATTGAGCCACAGGTGCCACCCCAATCCAAAGGAGTTTTAAAATGTTTTTTTCCCACCTGAGCATTGTGGTGGGTGTCTGTAGTCCCAGCTACTCGGGAGGCTGAGGCAAGAGGATCGCTTAAGCCAGGAGTTTGAGGTTGCTGTGAGCTATGACACTACAGCACTCTACCCAGGGTGACAGAGACTTTATTTAAAAAAAAAAAGTGATTCTATGGGTGGCGCCTGTGGCTCAGTGAGTAGGGCACTAGCCCCACATATCAAGGGTTGTGGGTTTGAACCCAGCCCCAGCCAAACTACAAAAAAAAAAGTTTTTCTGTTTTGGAACTTTTTAGGCTTTTAGAATTATGGCATGGGTGGCACCTGTGGCTCAGTGGGTAGGGCGCCTTATGGCATGGGTGGCACCTGTGGCTCAGTGGGTAGGGCGCCAGCCCCATATACCGAGGGTGGCAGGTTCAAACCTGGCCCTGGCCAGACTGCAACAAAAAATAGCTGGGCATTGTGGCAGGTGCCTGTAGTCCCAGCTATTCAGGTGGCTGAGGCAAGAGAATTGCCTAAGCCCAAGAGTTAGAGGTTGCTATGAGTGTGATGCCATGGCATTCTTCTGAGGGTGACAAAGTAAGACTCTGTCTCTAAAAAAAAAAAAAAAAAATTATGGCCAAGCTTTGGGTCCCATCCTCTGGCCTCTAAGATGCCCTTTCCTCAGCACCATTTTCATAGGGACTAAACTTTTGTTCAAGGTAACACAAGAAGGGCCTTTGTAAGGTCACTTTACATTTTGCCCAATAATAAATGGCAGTATACATAGATATAAGATGTTTGGAATAAATATAGAATAAATATAAATATTATGTGTACACAAACAAACATACACACATATGTGCAAACACAGAAGATATGAACCAAGTTGTTCATTTTTAACATTGGTTTCCTCTGATGGGAGGGATTATGAATGATTTTTATTTTCTTTGTGATTTTCTGTGTTTTTGAAGTTTCCACTTTAAATATGTCTTTTTAAAATTAAATGCTTCTCTTGGATTTTCTAGGTAGTTCAAACATATCATCCTTTTATTTGGTTTTCTTAGGGGTCTTTCTCTGTCTCCCACGCTGGAGTCTAGTGGCCTGATCATAGCTCACGACAGCATCAAACGTCTGGACTCAAGTGATTTTCCTTCCTTAACCTACTGAGTAGTTAGGATTATAAGCACATGAAAAAAATTGTTTTTACAGTGACAGGGTCTCACAATGTTGCCCAGGCTAGACACATACCATATTTAAATTGCCATTTTTTTGTTTTTTCCTTTCTAATACTTGTGTGTTTTTGTTTTCCTGGTCTGATTTCATTGGCCATGATTCCAGAAGAGTGTTGAGTGTTTAATGTAGTAGAGACCATTCTGAAGTTATTCCTGACTTCAAGAGGAAAGTAAATACTTATGGAATTAATAATGAGATAAACATTATTTTTAAAAGCTTTCATAATTTTAATTTATACCTCATGAGGTTTCTAAATGGTATAGATCAGTGGTTCTCAACCTTCCTAATGCTGCGGCTCTTTAATACAGTTCCTGTGGGTTGCAACCCACAGGTTGAGAACCTCTGGTATAGATAAAGTATCTTTTCACATAAAGAGATCCAAACAAGTGTGTAATGTAATGAATTTCATAATTATAATCTTCACCACTGATTCTCTGGAGGATAGAAATTGAATGTGGTAATGGGACGTCAACAATCATTCAAACTCTGATTTATTCCCTATTTAACTGTTATTTTGAAGAAGTAGCTTTATAGAGTAAGTTCAAGAAAATATGATCTGAAAGATAAAATGAGAGTATTTATTTAAAAGGAATGAGAGAAAAGAAAATTGAAAAATATAGTTGCAATATAGTACTCCAGAAGGAGAATTGGGAAATGTTAAAACAACACAACAAAAGACTAAAGTGGGAAAAGTTCTGGTAAAGTTCAAGTGAGAGGCACCAAAAACTAATGAATGAACCCAAAGCAGACAAACAAAAAAAGGCAAACTTTAGGTTATGTGTACATGTATTTTAACACAATATAAAACCAAACCAAACCAAAGTCAATAAACAACTCAAAAAAATATTATTAAAAGGTACTGTGGGGCCAGGCACAGTGGCTCATGCCTGTAAATCCTAGCACTTTGGGAGGCCAAGATAGGAGGATCACTGGAGGCAGGAGCTTGACACCAGCCTGAGCAATGTAACGAGACCCTGTCTCTACAAAAAAACCCAGAAAAATTAGCTGGGTGTGGTGGTGCAGGCCTGTAGTTTCAGCTACTTTGGAGGCTGAGTCAGGAGGATTGCTTGAGCACAGGAGTTGGAGGCTGCAGTGAGCTATGATGATACCACTGCACTCTAGCTGGGGTGACAAAGTAAGATGCCGATGTCTAAAAAAAAAAAAGGTTCTATAAAAATGCTGTGTCTGCCTGCCCCCAGTTTACTGCCCAATAAATGCTAATTTCTTTTCTTTTTATCTTGTCTCTTCTCACACCCTACCAACCAACCCCAAACCCCACACTTAGCCCTCCGTGTACCCTTAGTACTTGGGGCGCTCCACACACTACTTACTGTTTTTGTTTTTTGAGACAGAGTCTCACTTTGTTGCCCTTGGTAGAGTGCTGTGGTGTCACAGATCTCAGCAACATCGAACTCTTGGGCTCAAGTGATCCTCTTGCATCAATCTCCCTCATGGATGGAACAAATGGGAGATGTTCTTTGAGGATTCACCATACTTCTTTCCAAAGAGGCTGCATTAATCTGCAGTCCACCACAGAGAGGGGAATTTCTTTCTTTCTTTCTTTCCTTGTTTTTTTTTTTGAGACAGCATCTCACTTTGTCACCCTTGGTAGAGCGCTGTGGAATCATAGCTCACAGCAACCTCAAACTCCTGGGCTCAAGTGATCCTCCTGCTTCAGCCTTCCTGGTAGCTGGGACTACAGGTGCCTGCCACAACACACAGCTATTCTTTTCAGAGACAGGGTCTTGCTCTTGCTCAGGCTGGGAAGCTATTTTATTTATTTATTTATTTATTTATCTATTTATCTATTTATTTATTTTATTTTGCTTTCAATTTCAGCTGGCTTTCACTCATCTTAGTTTGAAAGTTTTTTTTAATTTTCTTTTTTTCTTCATTTAGTAATTCTCTTGCCCTTTGCCTCCCAAGTAGCTGGGTTTACAGGCACCTGCCACAACGCCTGGCTTTTTTTTTTTTTTTTCTTTTCCGGTAGGAACAGGGTCTCCCTCTGGCTCATGCTGGTTTCGAACCTCTGAGCTCAGGCAATCCCATAGCACTAGGACTACAGGCGTGAGCCACCACTGAATAGGAAACTATTCTTAAATATCCCCACAAGAAGTTATAAAGGAGTTACAGGACTTCATTCCAGCAATTTCCTTCTTGTCTCTCATATCATCAGTTTCTCCCTTTGAACTGGGTCATTCTGGTCAATAAATCCTGTAATTCAAAACAACCCACCGTCCAGCCAAACACACACAAAACAAGCCCTGAGCCTGTGTCCCCTCCAGCAATCCCCCCAGTTCTTTGCTCTTCACAGCCAGAGTACTCCAGAATTGTCTGTAGTATTTCTACTTACACTGACCTCAGCTCACTACCCTCTGGCTTCCATCTCCACCACAGAACTGAAATTACCATTGTCAAGGTTACCAATGAGCTACATTTGCTCAAATCAGTGGTCAGTCCTCATCTCTGCTTGGCCTCACTCTAGCATTTAGTGGCCACCAACAACTTCCTCTTCTTCTTTTTCTTTTTTTTTTTCATGGACACAGTCTTGCTCTGTTGCCCAGGCTAGAGTGCTATGGTGTCAGCCCAGCTTACAGCAACCTCAAACTCCTGGGTTCAAGCGATCCTCCTGCCCCAGCCTCCTGAGTAGTTGGGATTACAGGTGCCTGCCACAATTCCAGGCTAATTTTTCTAATTTTTAATAGAGACAGGGTCTCCCTCTTGCTCAAGCTGGCCTTGAACACTTGAGTTCAAGGGGTCCTCCCACCTCAGCCTTCCAGAGTGCTAGGATTGTGGGTGTGAGTCACCCTGCCCAGCCAATGGCCAGACCCTTTGTGAACCACACCCTGTCCCTGGCTCCACTGACCCCAGCTCTCCCGGCTTCACTCCTGCTTTATTGCCTCTTCCTTGTTGCTCCTCTGCTGGCTCTGAAGGTCCAAGTGCCTTCTCAGTACTTTCACCCTCAGTGATATCACTGTCTCAAGGCTGTCAATGCCACTCATATGCTGATGACTTTCGAATTTTATCTGTAGTTCTGACCTTTCTCTTGAAGGCCAGACTCATAAGTCCATCAGACAGCTGGACGGCTCCAAGGCTGGGTCATTGGCCTCTCAAGTTTAAGAGATTTAAAAGAGAACACTTTATCCATTGCTAAGTCTCCCCTGCATAAACACCCTCTTCCTTCATCTTCCTTACCTTAATAATTGTTACCCCAGCCATCCCCTGCCCAAACCCAAATTCTACTGGTCGGATTGTGCTTAACCCCTTGCCGTGGCTTCCTGTTCCCAGGATTCATTTTCTCAGTCCTGGCTTCCATGCTAGCTATTTCTTCTGTCTGGAAGGCTCTTCCCCCAGATCTTCACCCAGCTGATTCTTCCTTGTCTTTAAGTCACTGATCAAATGACATCTGTTTGGAGACTTGCTTTACCTTCCAACCCAGAGCCATACTTACGTACCCTCATTGCTCTCGTTTCCTTAGAATCCATCATTATCTGCAATGGTCTTGTGCATTTTTAAAAATTTTCTGTCTTCTCCGATTAGAAAGAGACCGTGGGTGACTGAAGGGGGCGTCTGTCATTTACTGCCTTATCTTTAGAGACCAGAATATTCTGAAGCCTGTGAATGAATGAATAATTCTGTTTTAGGAAATGCACAGTTCATCGTTCTAGGTTCTCAGTAACCTGAGAACCTCAGTAACTGCGTTGAACCTGCTCCCTGTGGGACTCTGCAGCCTAGGCAAGCACAGGGTCTGGGGCTTTGGGGGTGGGGGGGGATAGCACTACAGTAGATGGAATATCCGGGAATATTTATGCAATGGCCTGTAAGTGTCTGTGCACTTTTCCTTGGTGAGGTGGAGCAGTTGGACCAACAGCTTCGCTGAGCCTCCATTTCTATTATGCTCCTGCTAGTAAAACCCACAGGAAGGCTCTTCTGCAGAATTTTGGCTCAAAGCCTTCTCCTTAGATGCTCTGTGTGCAGACTGGTGTCTTAGAATTTGAAATTCTGTCTGGGTGCCTCTCATCCACTTGCGTTAGGAGTCTGCTGAGGTAAACCATTTCGGGATTGGTTGCAAATGTTTTGTTTTGTTTTTTGAGGAAACTTCCATATAATGCTATTACGGCATTTGATGACATTGGGAGAGAGAGGGAGTGAAGATGAACACTGGACTCTGAGTAAAGCCTTAGGAAAGATGGATTATGTCTGCTGGGTTCTGCCAAATAGGGTGGAGATGCTCGGTCCACATCAGGGTGAGCAGGACAGGGCATTGGCAGGGGTGGGGAGTGTGGCAGCATTGTCGGGACTCGCACTCCGACAGTGGTGATTTTCTTAGCCTGAGATTCTTTGAAGATGTGCTACTGAATTACAGTTGCCTTTCTCGGTGGTGCATGCCTGTATCCTAGCATGCTGGGAGGCCCCGGTGGGAAGATCACTTGAGCTCAGGAGTTCAAGACCAGCCTGAGCAAGACTGACACCCCCTCTCTGCTAAAAATAGAAAAATTAGCTGAGTGTGGTGTTGGGCACCTGCAGTCCCAGCTACTCAGGGGGCTGAGGCAGGAGGATTGTTTGCACCCAGGAATTTGAGGTTGCTGTGAACTAGTCTGACGCACTCTAGTCTAGATGACAGAGTGAGACTGTTTCACAAAAAGCCAAAACCAAAATGAACAAATAAGTGTGAAGTTATGTAGCAGGACCAGGTGCAGGCACTTGGCTAAGCACCTTGTATGTAACGTCTCACTGGGTCCTCGCAGCAGTCCTGTCAGGCAAGTAACATCGTTAAGTTGCATTTTACAGTTGAGGGGGCTCACGCACTCGGGGGCACACTGTGGGATATGAGAAGCAACCTTTCCGAGAACCCCAACACTTGCCGCACACCCAGGCTACGAACCCTCAACCAGCTGACCTATGGCTGGGCTGCATGATTCCCGCAAACTCCATGAAATTGTAAGTGCAAATTTTCATCTTATGCAAGTATTTCTAGAAAGAGGGTCTATAATTATCAAATTACCAAGGGATTGTAAACTTCAAAGATGAAAACCCACTCAAAAGCTGCAGGGAGAACAGTGGATCATAATCTATCCTGGTGCAGTCTCTGCTGGTTGCCTGGCTTGGTTTTGGCCCCATATAACACTTATCTATTCACCTGAAAAGACTTAATTTGAGCTTTTCTTTAATACTTGTAAGGAAAAAAGAAAGCAGTAGTTTGTTGAAGATGCTTTTTAAAATTATACCCACTGGCTCAGTGCCCATAGCTCAGTGATTAGGGCACCAACCACTTACACTGAGGCAGGCGGGTTCGAACCTGGCTCGGCCTGCTAACAAACAATGACAACTGCAACAATAACAACAAAAAATAGCTGGGTGCCTGTAGTCCCAGCTACTTGAGAGGCTGAGGCAAGAGAATCGCTTATGCCCAGGAGTTTGAGGTTACTGTGATCTGTGATACTATGGCACTCTACCAAAGGCAACAAAGTGAGACTCTGCTTCAAAATAAAATAAAATAAAATAAATAAAATAAAAATAAAATTACACCCTTCTTCAAGAACCAACAGCCATGCAGGCTGTTCTCAAGGACAGCTAGTTCAGTCTTCTGCTGTCCTGCAGTCTTTGATGTCCAAAAAATAAATACACAAGCAAACTCCTCAGTAGAGGTTTCTCTCTCTCTCTCTCTCTCTCTCTCCTTCCTTTCTTCCTTCCTTCCTTCCTTCCTTCTTTCTTTCTTTCTTGACAGAGTCCCACTGTGTCACCTTGGGTAGAGTGGCATCACAGCTCATAGCAACCTCAACCTCTTGGGCTTAAGTGATTCTCTTGTCTCCGCCTCCCACATAGCTGGGACTACAGGCACCCACCACAAGGCCTGGCTATTTTTGGTTGCAGTTGTCATTGTTGTTTTAGCTGGCCCAGGCTGGGTTCAAACTTGCCAACTTGGTGTATGTGGCTGGCGCCATAACTACTACGCTATGGGCGCCGAGCTGATTCTATTCTTTTTTTTTGACAGAGTCTCACTCTGCTGTGGTGTCAGCATTACTTACAGCAACCTCAAACTCTTGGGTTCAAGTGATCCTCTTACCTTAGCCTCTCTAGTAGCTGAGACTACAGATGCCTGCCATGATGCCTGGCTAGTTTTTCTATTTTTATTAGAGATGGAGTTTCCCTCTTCCTCAGGCTGGTCTGGAACTCCTGAGCTCACGCAATGCCCCCAAATTGGCCTCCCAGAGTGGTAGGATTACAGGCATGAGCCATTGCACTCGGCCTAGAGGTATGTTTCTTGAATATCTGTCATCCTCCAGGCTCTTTGTTTTACATGAGCCCACGAACGTGGATGGAACAGTCTTTGATTCCAGTAGGGGAAACAGATACCCAAGTGCACAATTTCCTGATTTCATAAAGAGTTCCTATAAATCAATATAAAAGAGTAACTTCCCATTGAGAAGGTGGCAAAGGATATGAAGAGCCAAGCCACAGAAGAGGAAATATGTGCATAGTTCTTACACATGAAATGGTGCTTTACCTAACTCGTAATATGAGATACACCGAACTAAAAGGAGATGACGTGGCATACATATTGGATTGGCCAAGGTAAATAATCCATTAGTGACTATGTTGGAAAGGAACTGGGGAAAGACACACTATCACATGTGTTGCTGGTGGGAATACACATTAGTGCAACTTTTATGAGAAGAAATTTGATAGTATTCATCAACATTTTAAATATCCCAGGATTTTTATTTCTAAGAGATTTTCCTACAGATTTCCTGGCACCGGTATAAGATTGTGGATATACAAGTTGATTCACTGGAGCTTTGTTTGTAATAGCAAAAGATTGGACATCATCATGTATTAACGTTGGATTAGTTTAATTAAGAATGTAGATTTTATTTAATGGAAGACACAGCAGGCTTTATAGAAACGAGGCTGTTGGGCAGCAACTGTGGCTCAGTGGGTAGGGCACCGGCCCCATATACCAAGGGTGGTGGGTTTGAACCCGGCCACAGTCAAACTGCAACAAAAAAAAGCCAGGTGTTGTGGCAGGTGCCTGTGGTCCCAGCTACTTGGGAGGCTGAGGCAAGAGAATCGCCTATGCCCAGGTGTTGGAGGTTGCTGTGAACTGTGGTGCCACAGCACTCTACCTAGGGTGATAAAGTGAAACTTTGTCTCTAAAAAAAAAAAAAAAGAAAACAAAACAAGGCTATTGTACGTGCTTTGCTATTAAGCCAGCTGCAAGATATATTGTTAAATGAAAGAAGCAAAATGCAAAAAGTATGAAGTATGCAAATATCTATGGAAAGAAAAAGTCTGCACATTTTTGATCATATATGTATAGAATATGTCTGGAAGAAAATATAGGAAACAGCCTTTGGAGAGAAAAGCAGCCTGGATAGCAGGCAAGGAGGTCTTCTTTTTATTAGACACCCCGTTTTACCTTTTGTTATATATTATGTGCATATATTACGTATTCCATACATAAATAACTTTTTTTGTTTGTCTTTTTTTGTTGCCTCAGCTACAGTGCAGTGGCATCATCATAGCTCACTGCAACCTCCAACTCCTGGGCTCAAGCAATTCTGCCTTCGCCTCCCCAGTAGCTGGGACGACAGACACCTGCCACATGCCTGGCTAGTTTTTCTGTTGTTTATTCATTTTTTAGAGGCAGGGTCCAGCTGCTCAGGCTGATCTCAAACCCACGGCCCCTTCTGCTCCTGCCTCAGCCTCCCAAAGTGCTAGGATTACAGGTGTGAGCCACGGCACTTGGCCAATAAAACAATTTTTAAAAATAAAAAGCGTGTAGGAAGAAGGACTTGTGAGAAGCCAGAGAAGTAACGATCAGTGAAGTCAGAGGAAAAGAAAGAGAATTGTCACAGTAGTCAGGGCGAGAGTTCTAAAACCTCTTCTGGGGCGGCACCTGTGGCTCAAAGGAGTAGGGCACCGGCTCCCTATACCGGACGTGGCAGGTTCAAACCTGGCCCCAGCCAAAAACTGCAAAAATAATAATAAAAAATAAATAAAACCTCTTCTGCAGGAATCCATAGGTCACCTCATAGCACAGTGAGGCCAACAGGATATATGTGAAGAGTACCCTGGTTTCGGTGATGAGAGTGTAGCTGCAAAACCCTACTTTGTAATTTTTTAAATGGCCACCCAACAGTTTTTTTTTTTTTTTTTTTTTTTGAGACAGAGTCTCACTATGTCACCCTCACAGCTCACAGCAACCTCAAACTCTTGGACTTAAGCAATTGTCTTGCCTTAGCCTCCCAAGTAGCGGGGACTACAGGCATCCACCATAAAGTCTGGCTATTTTTTTGTCGTAGTTGTCATTGTTTGACAGGCCTGGGCTGGGTTCAAACCTGCCAGTTACAGTGTATGTGGCTGGCACCCTAGCAGCTGAGCTATAGGCACCAAGCCCACCCAACAGGTTTTCAACAACCTCCAATCTTTGGGGAATTTTGTGCCTTGTGAATCTTGACACCCCAGAAGCTCACTTTCCCTTGAGGCTAGGGCTCAGGAATTGACACAGGCTCCCCCCAGTCACACAAGCCCAGCTCAGCCCCATTTAGAAAGAGGCTAAAGCAAGAAAATAGTCTCTGGGGGGGGGGGGAGGGTGGTCCCGGCTTTGGTGCAGCAGCAGAAACTACTGGAGTGGTGCTGGCTACACAGCCTTCAGACCTGACTCCTGGGCTCTTGTGAAAATTTGTATAATGTGTTTATTAATATCATTTAACAAATTCCTTTTCTGTTTTAAAATAGCTTAGAGTAGGCTTGTAGTGATTTGCGGGGGGTGAGGGAAGGATTAATTTAAAAAGAATTCAAGGGTAAATGGATGGTGGATGGCGGAAGCCAATTCTCTCACTGTTGGACTAGGAGATCATGCGTAGGAAGGACAGGACGCTAGGATGATTCACGTAGCACCGGATTAGAGTTGGAGACATCAGGACCAACTCATGTTTAGTTTAATATAGACACAAATGGCTACATATAGAAATATTTTAATGCACATACATGAGTAAACAGAATATATGCACATATATTTCCTTGCTCTGTCAACTCAAAGGTGTAGAAACAATAACATCCCAATAGCAATGAGCACATCGAGGTCCTACATCTTGGCTTCTAACACCATTCTCCAAGAAAAGGTACCAAGGATAGTCAGAGGAATGGCTGATTCGAGGAGTGGGGCAGGAAGCATACGAGATGAACCTGGAGAATTTTGTAGTGCTGGAAAATAAGGGTTCAAAAATGAACAAACAACCCCCCCCCAACAACAAAAGCCCCTACATTGATGGGGACGTATAAAAGGGACAGAGAGCCAACTTAGAGTTCCCAACAGCCAAAGATGGAACAATTTTAGTGACAAAATGAACAAAATAGTATATAATAAGTAAATGTCCATATGTCTATACTGATGTAAATCAATGATCAAATAAATAATTGAGAAGAGACACATCTCCTATGCAGAAGAATTCTGAATAACCTCTGTAGACACTCTGCCCTCAGACAGGAGGAGCTTAACTCCCTACTCCTTAAGTGTTGGCTGCATTTGCTATTTCCTTCCAAAGAGTAAAGTATGGCAAAGGGGGAGGGGAACCTGACACATCATCTCGGCCTTAGGCGAAGGTTCCATGGTTTGCTAGGTGATTAACATCAGCATTGACCACGATAGTTATGCCCATAGTGTCCCCTTGATGCAATGTGCTAAAAATGGCACTTCACCTCTGTGATCTTCCTGCCAATAACCCTGTGAGTTTCGATCTGTGTGCCATGACAGGCTCTTCGGTGTGCCTTGAAAATTTTTAAAGGCCATTAATTAAATTATTTTTGAAAGAAGTTCAAAGCACAGTAAGTATTTTCTTTCTTTCTTTCTTTTTTTTTTTAAGAGTCACCCTCGGTAGAGTGCTATGGCGTCACAACTCACAGCAACCTCAAACCCTTGGGCTTAGGTGATTCTCTTGTCTCAGCCTCCCGAGTAGCTGGGACTACAGGCACCCGCCACAACGCCTGGCTATTTGTTGTTGTTGTTGTAGTTTGGCCAGGGCCAGGCTTGAACTGTCCACCCTCAGTACATGGGACTGGTACCCTACTCACTGAGCCATAGGCACCGCCCGTAGTTTCTTATTTTTACTCTTTTTTTTAATCAACATAACTTAAGTGTGCCAAGGAAGTTTAACTATAGGTTCAAGTGTGCCATGAGATAAAAATAACCTGTAATCCCAGTTGAATTGTGAGAAAAAATAAGGACTGTCAACAAAATACCTGACCAGTGGTAGGAGCTGACCAGGCACAAGTGAAAGGACCAGCAGGTGACGTGAGGTCCAGCTGAGATGGGGACATATGCTAATCCCAGTGACAGCAATCTGTGTTCCTAACCTCCTTCTTCTAGGCAGCCTGTAGATAGGAGCAGAGAAGACAAGGTGAATCCACCCTGGATTTGTACAGGGAATGGCACAGGTGGTCAGGGAGTTGAAGGCCAGAGAGTAGTAAAGTTTTAGATTAAAAGAGAAGGTAGGTGGGGTGCAGTACCTCTTGCTTATAATCCTAGCACTCAGGGAGCTGAAGTGGGAGGATCCTTTGAGCTCAGGAGTTCCAGACTAGTCTGAGCAGGAGTAAGACCCCATCTCTAGTAAAAACAGAAAAACTAGCCAGGTGTTGTGGCAGGTGTCTATAGTCCCAGTTACTTGGGAGGCTGAAGCAGGAGGATCACTGGAGACAGGGGTTTGAGGTTGCTGTGAGCTATGGTGCCACAACACTCTAGCCTGGGCAACAGAGTAAGACTCTGTCTCAAAAATAAGTAAGTGAATAAATAAATAAATAAGGTACTAAGACCAAGAGAAGGTTGGTATCAGGGGAAAGCACTGGGCCAAGGAGCTGGAGGTCTGGATTTGGTTTTCTGGTCACGGTGAAGTGACTTGAAGTGTGAGATTTGAGGGCCATTCCATAATAAACTATGGAACCTTTGCCTAAGTAAATGTTAAGCAGCTCTTAAGGTAAATGGGAAACGCAGAAGCAAAGAGGTGGGGAAATGTAAAGGATGAGAAATGTTTAAGTAATACTGTTTGGTTAGAATGGAAGATCTGTGTATGTGTGAATGGGGGCCAGATTGTGCCATGCCCCTGTCTGGAGCAGGGTGTCTGTACACAGTGCCAAATAATAACATCTTCTTATCCAAGTCAACTTCCTCTCAGAGGGAGGGAGAGGTGCATGGAGATTACAGAGGTAGATTGAAAGATTAGAACTCCAGCATACCTATCTTGATTTCTGTGTCAGGTCAGTGGCATAAAAAAAATTGATGAAAGGCTGGGTGCAGTGGCTGACACTTGTAATCCTAGCACTCTGGGAGGCCAAGGCGGGTGGATCACCTTAACTCAGGAGTTCAAGACCAGCCTGAGCAAAGTGAGACCTCATGTCTACTGAAATTAGAAAAACTAGCTGGGCATTGTGGTGGGCGCTTGTAGTCCCAGCTATTTGGGAGCCTGAGGCAAGAGAGTTGCTCAAACCCAAGAGTTTGAGGTTGCTGTGAGCTATGATGCCACAGTGCTCTACCCAGGGTGACAGAGTAAGACTCTGTCTCAAAAAAAAAAAGAAGGAAGAAAATTGATGAGAGAACTCACCAACAGAGCCTTAAGAGCTATAACCACCCAATGAAGGGCTGGCACAGTGGCTCATGCTTGTAATCCCAGTGCTCTGGGAGGCCAAGGCAGGTGGATCAGCTGAGCTCAGGAGTTTAACACCAACCTGAGCAAAGTGAGACCCCATCTTTACTGAAAACAGAAAAATTAGCCAGGCGTGGTGGTGTAGGCCTGTAGTTCCAGTTACTCTGGAGGCTGAGGCAGAAGAATCGCCTGAGCTTATGAGTTTGAGGTTGCTGTGAGGTCAGCTATGGCCATAGCCTCTAGCCCAGGTGACAGAGCAAGACTCTGCCTCAAAAAATAAATCAATAATTAGCAACCAAACAAAATGTGTGCATCTTTTTTGGCTACTGACTCAAACCAACTAGAAAAGACTATTTTATGAGCTAGGGGAAATCTCATACGGACCATGATTTAGATAATATCGAGGAATTACTGTTAATTTTTTTATGAGTGACAAGGACATTGTAATTACCTAAGAAAAGTACCTATTATTTTTAGAGATGCCTCTTGACGTATGAGGGGCTAAAGTGACATGATGTTGAGAATTTGCTGTAAAGAAAGAGGAGAACTGAGCCAGATAAAGAAATGTGGCACATCTTGGTATAGTTGAATCTGGAAGTTCAGAATGCTCTGTACTTCACGTATGCTTGAAATTTTTCATCATAAATTAAAAAAAAAAAAAAAGCTGAAAAAAGGTTTGGGTTGAGAGTTAGAAATGTTCATTCCACCTGTCATCCCAGGGTAGGTGGGAGCCCCCAGGTGACAACACTGTGGCAGGACAGCCCCCCAGTCCCAGGTTGGCCTCTGATCCCAGATCTGGAGTTGAGGAGGGAAGCTGAGGCCAGAGAACCCGTGTTGTCCTCTTCGCTCAGTGTCTGGGAAAACCCAAGTCTCCTTTTGGTCTTGCCGGCTGTTTCCCAGCCCAGCGAGGACAGAATGACTGACAGAAGAAACCGCAGCTCCCACCACTGTGTGTTTGTGGCTGGCTGGCATTTCTTGTCACCCTAGAGCAGGGTGTGAGAAACAGTGGTTATGGTAAAGTTGGTGATGTTTGTTCTTCCCAAGGATCAAAACTCCATCTCCCCTCTGTTAACATAAGCCATCAAAAAGTCGATCTGTATTTAATTTTCCCTGGGTGGTCCTGGTTGACATCTTGACCTTTTGTCTTACCATATGAACTTGGGAACCCAATCCTTTGTTCCATCTGCTTCGAAGACCGCCCACCTCCTGCTGCCGGCCTGGCAGTTTCAACCTGGATTCTGTGTTTTGAAACTTTGTCTAAAATTACAGGGAACAAGAGATCCTTACATTTCATGTGAGTATTCTGAGTGAAAAGCATGTGTCCCGGCCACAGTGGTGCACAACTGGTCTGCATTTATGCAAAATCGGTAGAGTAGGCAAGGCCAAAAATGTGACTCCTTCCTGCCCCCACTTCTTAAAGCCTCCCCTGTATTGGACAGACTGTCCTGCTGTTGAAAGGAGTAACTGAAGCCCACTCTGCAGTCAGTGAATACGTCTCAGATAGCCTACGATCTGTGTGGGACTCCATGAACTGTCCTTTGCCTGCCTATAGAGGCGTCACCTCTCCCCCCAGGTAGAGTTGGGGTAGGTGATTAAGATGAAGAGTTGTGATCACTGACCCAGGAACCTGAGCTCAGGTACACGCTGGGGTCTCTCTCAGAGCCCACTCCAGTCTGAGCATGGCTGTATGGCCACCTGTCCTTACCAAGGACTTGTCTCTCTGGCACCTGCAAGGTGGGGCTATCCTAGAAATGCAGAAGTGTGCACAGGGCACGTGCCATGTGACCAATCACAGTCCGCGGGGCACACCTAGGCTGGGAGAGGGAGACCAGTGTCCCTCCTCCCTGAGCCTTGAAGCCATCCGAACCTTGCGCAGGGGATCAGGAACATGCCCACTGGGCTCCTTTCCTCCTGGTAGGGACCCTCCGCTGTAGGATGGTGGTGCCGGAAAGTTAGCAGTCATTTGAAACTTCGTATCATTAGTCTTCTTTTCATTTCCCTGGAGTCTGAAATCTGTTTCTATTGAAAAATCCTAAAAAGGCTGGATCCAAATCATAAAACTCAGCTTGTGTGTGGAATTACTATGATGTGGGCATCTTGAATTCATTACGCCTATGGTTTTATAGAATATATTTAAAATGCACGCACTAAAATGAATGTAAACTTTACGATTCATTTTGCCCAAGAGGAAAAAAAGGATGAGAGGAAATTAAAGTTGCTCTCGGGCACCTTTACCTTCCCAGAGCTGCAATCATTGCAGCTGATGGACGAATATCTGGGTTCCAGAGGTCTGCACAGTGTTGCCCCTCAGGCTGCGTCCCTTTGAGCGTATGTTCGTTTCTCCTGAGGCTGGCAATCGTATTTTTTATTAATCCCCGACCCATCACTTGAGAATCTACTCACATGAAACCACTTCATGGCTTGGAGTGAAATTGTTCACATTTTTTAGGTGTACAGATGCAATTACACATCTAAGGAAGTGGGACTGTTGCTCATCTGTGCGTGGGCGTTGTCAATCATACCTGAGCCTTCCTGGAGATGGGTCTGGAGATAAAATCATTCAGGCATGACCATGAAATTCGAGGATGGGAAAGTAGGCTTGAAAAGCTCCATTTAAGTGATCTTGATTTTCAGGTGAGGCAGAAGTCCCTGAAGGTACAGAAGCTCTGATGATGTGATATAGGGCAAGCTGCTGGTCACCAGGGCAGTCTACCCCGTGTTATAGTTCTTTTTTCTTTTTTTCTTTGAGACAGAGCCTCAAGCTGTTGCCCTGGGTAGAGTGCCGTGGCATCACAGCTCAAAGCAACCTCCAACTCCTGGGCTTAGGTGATTCTCTTGCCTCAGCCTCCCAAGTAGCTGGGACCACAGGCACCCACCACAATGCCCGGATATTTTTTGGTTGTAGTTATCATTGTTGTTGGGCAGGCCCGAGATGGATTTGAACTCCCCAGCTATGTGGCTGGCACCTGGGCTGCTTCAGCTACAAAAATTTCTAAAAAAAATTTTTTTTAGAGACAGAGTCTCACTTTGTCACCCTTGGTAGAGTGTCGTGGCATCACAGCTCACAGCAACCTCCAGCTCTTGGGCTTAGGTGATCTCCTGCCTCAGCCTCCCGAGGAGCTGGGACCACAGGTGCCCGCCACAATGCCTAGCTATTTTTTGTTGCAGTTTGGCCAGGGCCAGGTTTGAACTCGCCACCCTTCATATATGGGGCCGTTGGCCTACTCACTGAGCCACAGGCACCACCCCCTGTGTTAAAGTTCTTAAAGTCCTTAAAGTCACTATGGTCATTCAGTTGTCTGGATGAAAAAAGTAGTACAGGCTGGCTTTATGGATAAAATAAAACAATATATTACAACACTCAAAACTGATTGACACATGGCAAGTGTTCTATGCTATTTGTTTCAAAATCTGGTTTCCAAAACAATGTGATCCCCCCACCCCATTCCCCACCACAGGGGCTCTCTATTATCTATCAAGAGACATTGGATTTGAATCCTGGCCCTGCCACTTTGTAGCTGTGTAATTTAAGGCAAGTTAAATAATCTTTCTTTGCCTCAATTTCTTCACCTATACAATAGGAATAAGAACTGCACGTTGCAATACTATTATGAGAATTACACGAGAGACTATCAAAAATCTTAGAACCAAGTCAGCCTAAGAGCTCTGTAAGGCTGGCTGGAGTGATGGGCCTTGCTTAAAAAAATAAAAATAAAAATAAAAGAGCTCTGTAAGTGTTTGCTATCATAGTTATTGTATCTGGAATGATATACACCAAAATGTTAATAGTCGTATTTTTGGGAGTTAGGCTCAGGTAAATGTCTACTGCATATTATGCTGGGTGAGTTGAAGCTGCTTCTGGGCAGGGATACAATTTTCTTGACCTTCCTAATCTTTGTGCATTTCACCCTGTGCCAATAAACATTGAACTAGACTGTTAAGACTACATTGTGTGGGCAGCTTCTCCTCTTTGTCTCTCCATTGTCCCTTGTTTCCACAGCTTTTCAGGCAGTTTCAGGAATAGGATTGGTAAAGTGGGATGAAAGAAACAAAGCTTAGTAAATACCCATCTGCATAAACATATTTCTCACAAAATTGTTTATCTTTTTTGGGACTCCTGAAGGGCTGAGAAGGCTCTGGACTTGCCTTCTCAGGTGAGGCCCCTCTGTGAGCCTGTGCTGTGTGGTTTGCCATAAAAATAACAAACAAACTACTAGTTAATCATCTGCACATGTGGCCCACGTACTGCTGGCCCCCGGGAATGGTGAGTAAATGTAGTTTTATGGAAGTTAGACCTTGGAACAGGCAGTGAAATTGGCAGTCAAGGAAAACGTAAACAGCAAAAAGCACGATTACAAGACACTCTCTATGGTATGATTTCATTTGCATGTAACACTACATGTATAAATTTGTATATGCATATATGTACGGAATGTCAAAATATGAGTGGTGTTTATCTCTGGTAGTGGGATTTGGGGTCATTTTTTTCTATCTGTTTATACTTTTTCTATACAGAAAAAATATACACATATTATATATATGAGAAAGAAAAAACACACAATAAGGAAAATGCTTTGTTTAATAGACTTCAGAAATTAACTATAAAGGCCAGGTGGCTCACGCCTGTAATCCTAGCACTCTGGGAGGCCGAGGAGGGTGGATTGCCTGAGCTCATGAGTTCCAGACCAGCCTGATCCAGAGCCAGACCCCGTCTCTAAAAATAACCCAGCATTGTGGCAGGCACCTGTAATCCCAGCTATTTGGGAGGCTGAGGGAAGAGAATCACTTGAGCCCAAGAGTTTGAGGTTGCTATGAGTTATGACACAATGGCACTCTACCTAGGGTGACAAAATGAGACTCTGCCTCAAAAAAAAAACAAACAAACATTAACTATAAGAATATCAAATCTGATGTCTAGTAGAGATTCTAGATTTAGGAAATAAAAATACAGGACACCCAGTTAAATTTAAAGTTTGATAAATAATGATAAGTTTGTTTTATACAATATTTAGGACATTACCTTTTTGCTTCAATTTTTTTCAAAAAATGAAAAGAAATATAACTGTAGGGTTATAGCTTCTACCTCCTCCCATTATTTACCATTCTCTTCATTTTTCCTCTATAAGTAGATTTATTTCACACAGTCCAAAATCGTACTTTGTACAGTTTTTGTTCACTTACTAGGTTTGTATTAAATCACTACTCCAGATCAGGCACTGTGCTAAGCATTGAAAATATACTGAGGGTCACATAACTTCAACATAAAGTCATTTTACATGGTTTTTGTATTAAAAAATTTAAGTGAATGCAGAATCTGCCATTGACTTGGTATATTCCATTTTACTTAACCAATCTCCCATTGTGGATTAATTTATTCTCTCATTTATATATTAGCTTTTGCTATTATAAATAATACTGCCCCAAATATCTTTGTACATTGAGCTATTCTTGTGTCTTTGCAGTATTATTATTGTTGTTGTTATTTTAGAGGCAAGGTCTCACTCTGTCATCCAGGTTGGAGTGCAGTGGCACACTCATGGCTCACTGTAACTTCCAATTCCTGGGCTCAAGCGATCCTCCCATTTCAGCCTTCCAAAATGCTGGGATTATAGGCATGAGCCATCATGCCAGCATTAATTTAGTTTTAATTAGATATCTACAAAATCCTTTTATTTTTAGGCTGGTTGGAATTTCATAATATTTGCTTAGAAAAGGTCTATTGGCTAAAATGACAAACAAGTTTGTCTGTATTTCTTGGATTACTAATATATTTAATCATCTTTCTACATACGGGTTCACTAATTTTGTTTGCTGGATTATCTACTAATTTTAGGGGGAAAGAGAAGTTCTTCTTTTTTCCCCCAGGGGAAAGCACGAAAGCAGTCCCCCACTAACACAAAATGTGTAGTCCAGTTTCCCACATTTGGGGAAACCACAGGGGTCATCACATCCAGAGTGCAATGGATAGGCTTCGCCCTGGGAAAACCACCTTCATGACCATGGTATCTCTCCTGCCAGGTAAACATTGACAGAGAAGCTCTTAGTGATCTTTCTTCCTTCCTTCCTTCCTTCCTTCCTTCCTTCCTTCCTTCCTTTCTTTCTCTCTCTCTCTCTCTCTCTCTCTCTTTTTCTTTCTTTCTTTCTTTCTTTTTGAGACAGAGTCTTACTTTGTCACCCTCTGTAGAGTGCCCTAGCATCATAACTTACAGCAACCTCCAACTCTTAGGCTTAAGTGGTTCTCATGCCTCACTCTCCCAAGTAGCTGGGACTACAGGCACTTGCCACAATGCCTGGCTATTTTTAGAGACAAGGTCTAGCTCTGGCTCAGTCTGGTCTTGAACCTGTGAGCTCAGGCAATCCACCTGGCTCGGCCTCCCAGAGTGCTAGGATTACAGGCACGAGCCACTGCACCTGGCCTAGTGATGTTTCTTATTTACTTCATGTACTCACATAAAAAGGTTAACTTTGTATCATATTTATTTTTTGCATTTTTCTGTCTGTTGGTGTTTTATTTTTTATTTTTGACCTAGATCGATTTAACATTGTGTCTATTAAAATCTGTTCATCTTTTGATTTCTTTAACTGTTTCCCAGAATACAATGTCATTTTTCTATACAGATGTTTACTACCTATTTAATTCTATTTTATTATTTTGTATATTTAAAAATATATTAGTCTGGTTCCACTTAGGGGATTGGACAAATAAAAATTAAAAACAAACCAAAAAAAAAAAAAATTAAAACCTTAAATCATCTGGAACTTACTTTGGTGTAGGTTGGTGGTGAATAGCTGATAGGTCATGTGGGAAAAACAATCCTATCAATTATTGCCAAAGAGAAATCCAATTTTCTTTCTTTCTCTTTGATTTTTATGATGACCTTTTTAATCATATATTTAATATTCTGATATAATAAACCTTATCTTTGGGCTTTATATAATATTCCTGATTCTTTATTGTAAAATCTAATTACACGGTATTAGAAAGTTTTATCATATTATATTATAAAGTACATAGAATGAAAATTGTTACAGTTTTAAAATACATTTTTAAATGTTAGAGTTATTTGCTTATTTCTAGACTCTTCAAAGATTAAGTTCTTGGAAGCTTCCATGGGGATTTGAGTTGGGATAGCACTAAAGGTAAAAAGGAATTGGGTAACAGTGGACATTTATCCACCCAGGGGCACAGAATTTCTGCATTTATCCAATTCTGCTCTTTTGTATATCTGTTAACAAAATGCTGTACTCACTTCATTTTATATTTATCTTACAAAGGTTGTATCTGGCTCTCTCTTCTCTTTCATGGCTGAGTTCCACTAGATACATCATCAGCTACCCAGCTCAGCTCTACTTCTGTGTGTTTTGTATATTATCTCTAACATCTTTCAGTGAAAGAGAGTTCTGTGGTTTAATGTGGTTTGAAAACTATCATGAGACTAACCAATCTGTTAATATGTCTTCTACTCCTAAAGGTCTTGATCCCACCCTCTTTTCTTTTTTTCTTGAGACGGAGTCTCATTCTGTCGCCCTCAGTAGAGTCCTGTGGAGTCATAGCTCACAGCAACTTCAAACTCTTGGCTCAAGCGACTCTGTTGCCTCAGCCTCCCCAGTAACTCAGACTATAGGCGCCCACCACAATGCCTGGCACATTTTTCTATTTTTAGTAGAGACAGGGTCTCACTCTTGCTCAGGCCTGAGTTCAGGAACTCCAGCTGCCTTGGCTTCCCAGAGTGCTAGGATTACAGGTGTGAGCCACCATGTCTGGCCCACTATCCGCACTCGTGATGCTTTCTTGCCTCTACCTTTGCTAATACTGTTCTTCCTACCTGAAGCAGACCCCCCTCCAAATCTGAGCCCAATCTGTTAAAATCCAACTCAACTCTCTGCTCCTCTCTTTCCTCTTCCCCCGGATTCTCTAGGTCTGAGAGGCTGTCCACTCCTTTGCCATTGAATGTATTGTCCATTCAATGTCTTAAACTGTCCCTATTCATTGTGTTGTCTTGATTTTTCAATTACATTATAGAGAGCAATAGATGTGGCTTTATTTCAACAACTTAGTGCTATTATACTTTGTAGACGCTCCATAAATACTTATTAAATGGGTAAAAAAATAAATAGCAAGCATAGAATTAGAAACGTGTTTGTTTATTTTAATCCTATGAAAATACAGTTAAGGTACACGTTACTTTTCTGATGTAAGCAAAACTTCATTATCTTATACAAACGAAATACATAGCCAGATCCCCAGACATAAACAATCTGTTTCCTCATTCATTAACATTTATCAGCCTGATCAATACCATGGATGCCCATGGCGTAATGAACTCCCATCACTGCTGATATTCAAGTACAGCTGGGTGACTTCTGTGAGGTGTGTGGTAGAGTCAATTCATGTCCAGATTCCTCCCAATACTGAGATTCACTTATTTTATCAATATACATGACTGAGGAGATATAAATGAATGACGTGGTCCCTGATCTAAAGGAGTTTACAGCTAGACAAGAAATAATTATATATGGGGGGGGGGGGAACACATGCTGTTAATTTGGTAGATATGTGTGAGCTATAGAAAAAGCAAAAAGAGTATTTGAAGGGAGTTTTGATGAAAGTAGAAGTTGTAAAAGGCTTCATTGGAGGCGAAAGTGATTGGATTGTGAAGCTTGAACAGGTGCTTTTCTGGCAGATGCCGGTGAAGGGAAGGTGTCCTCTGAGGAGTTATCAAACTGAGCAAAGGCGTGCAGGTGTGAAACCCAGTAACTCCCAATGGTTCACCAAAGCTGGGATGACGGCCAGGTCTTAAAGACCCTAGATCTCAGGGACTGTGGTTGATTCAGAGCACAGACTAGTGAGGCCAAAGTTCACCTCTGTGTGGCTCTGCTCCAGAGGTAGAGACAGGGTTTTGCTCTTGCTCAGGTGGGTCTCAACTCCTGTGCTCAAGCAATCCATCCACCTCAGCCTCCCAGATTGCAAGGATTACAGGCGTGAGCCACCGTGCCCAGCCCCAGCTGTTTCTATTCTTAGTAGGGATGGGTTCTTACTATTGCTCAAGCTGATCTCAAACTCCTGAGTGCAAGGGACCCTCCTACTGGGCCTCCTATAGAGCTAGGCTTCAGAGATGAGCCCCCACACCCCATCTCCATGTTGAAATTTAGTCCCCATTGTTAACAATATTAAGAGGTGGGGCCTTTGGGAGGTAATTAGGATTACACAAAGTCATCAAGGTGAGGCCCCCATGATGGGCCTGGTGTCTTTATAAAAAGAGAAACCTGGCTTGGCACACTCTTACCCTCCTGTGCTGTGATGCCTTCCATCATGTTATAAAGAAGCATGAGGCCCTCACCTCATGCAAGGCCATGTTTTAGACTTCCCAGCCTCTAGAACTGTAAAAAATAAATGTCTTTTCTTTATAAATTACCCACTGTCAGGTGTTCAGTTATAGCAACAGAAAATGGTGTAAGACAGCAATTAAAGAAGGTATTAAGCTAAAAGAGGTCATTAGGATGGGCCTCTGGCTGGTGTCCTTGTGAGAAGAGGAAATCTGGGCACACACAGACTCCAGAGATGCACACACAAAGAGGACAGCTCATGTGAAGAAACAGAATACAGCCCTCTGCAAGCCAAGGAGAAACCGACCCTGCCAACACCTTGCCCTTGGACTTCTAGCCTCTGCAGCTATGAGAAATACATTTCTGTTGTTTAAGCCACTCAAGTCTGTGACACTGTTTTATGGCAGACCCAGAAAACTAATCCAATCTCTAAAAGAAGCTCAAATAAATCAATTGACACACTGGTTTCTTAGTCATTTGGGAAATAGGGAAAAGTAATTTTTTAGAATCAAGCTATAAATACCTTTATCAAAGCATCTCCAGGTATTTTTGGAGATCCTGTGTATTCCTGACACACTGACTTCTGATTAGCATGAACTAAGATTTTAATTGCAGAAGCATCCAGATTTATCCTGTGCAAATAGTTATCTTGTTTTAGAGTAAATGAAAGGGCATGGATTTGAAGATTCCTTCATTGGACAATAAACCACTGTACTCTCACCTTACATCTGTGTGAAAATTTACTTGTGATCACACTCCCAGAGCCTTGAAACACCAGAAAATGTATGAGAAATTGCCCCTTTGGGGTGCGAGGTGGCACCTGTGGAGGCCAAAATGGGTTTGTTTGGTGTGTTTTCATTTTCTGCTGCCTGAGTTTTCCTCTGGGTAAGACAATACAAACCAAGTGAGATTTGTGTTATTGAGTAGGACAAGATATTCTGAATAAATGTTTCTTGAAGTGGAGACCTTCTCAGTGCCTGGCACTTTGGCAGAAATCCAAAAAAGGGGTGGCAGTAAGCACCATGGACCTGGGCAGGGGTGGGTAGCCAGCGGCAGAGCTCACAGCAAACCTCTTGTGAATCTATTTCTTCAGCTCTCCTTTGTATGCTATATCCAGAAAAGCAACCTTTTCTGAGAACCGGCAATGTGTCAGGCACTGCGGCAGAGGTCCTCAAACTTTTTAAACAGGGAGCCAGTTCATTGTCCCTCAGACCGTTGGAGGGCCGGACTATAGTTAAAAAAAAAAAAATTATGAACAAATTCCTATGCACACTGCACAAATCTTATTTTGAAGTAAAAAAAAACAAAACAGGAACAAATATAATCACACCACCTCATGTGGCCTACCGGCCATAGTTTGAGGACCCCTGCAGGCTGTGGGAAGTCCTCACCTGGCCAAGCCCACAGTCGGCAGCCTGCGTCTACAACTGCGGGGTGCAGAGCAGCGTGCTGAAGTCTGCGATCACCCTGTCTTTCTTCCCCTTCCTTGGCCCTCTAGCCCTCTTCGTTTGGGCGATCATTTTCTGAATATTCCAGGGAAAAGAGTTTGGTGTTTTTCGTCCCTTCTCAACCACAGAAGAGCCCCAAAGCAGAGCAATTTAGAGATAGAAAGTATCTTAGAGACGATCGGATTCCCCGGGCTGCCAAATAGTTCCACAAACTGGGTGGCTTAAAAAAACAGACATCTGTTTTCTCACAGTTCTGGAGGCCAGAAGTCTGGAATCAAAGTTTCGGTCATGTTCTGTCTGAACTCAGCAGGGAAGAATCCTCCCTGGACTCTTCAGTTTCTGCAGTTGACCAGCAGCCTGGGTCCTCCTGGGCTTGCAGATACGTCATTCCGCTCTCTGCCTCTCTTGTCACGTGGCTGTCTCCCTGTGTCTCTGTCTCTGTGTCTCTTCTTATACAAACACCAGTTATGTTGGATACAGGGCTCACGCCACTCCAGGGTGACCCCATCTTAACGAATTTTATCGGCAACAGCCTTGTCGCCAAATACAGCCGCATTCAGAGGTCCTGGAGGTTACAACTTCAGTTTGTCTTTTTTTTTGGGGGGGGGGAGATACTAGTCAACCCAAAGCAGAGACCATCTCCTCTTACTCATCCCTTTCACAGCTGTTTGTTTTTAAGGAAGTCAGGATCTCAGGGGTTGACTTGGAGAGTGAATTTATATGAAATGGTATGTGATTACTCTTGGCAGTCTTGGTTTCAAGAAACTAGAAATCCATTTTGCTCTCAATTAGGCTTATCTTGGACCACAGATCCCAAAAAGAAATAAATTAATCAGGTGCCAGCTTGGCTACTGGAACAAGGGCTCAAGTGGATCAGGATTTTTCTTAATTTTCTTCTTTGGGCTTCATTCTCTGTTGAAAGAATCTCTCTCTCTTTCAGAGACAAGTCTTGCTCAATTGCCCAGGCTGAAGTGCAGTGGCCCCATCATAGCTCATTGTAACCTCAAAACTCCTCCTGTCTCAGTCTCCCAAAGCACACACGCAGGTGTGAACAACTGCACCTGGCCAGGGATCCTCTTAATGGCAGGTCACGTGACTGTTGTCACAGCTCACTCTAAGGCTGTCTGGTACTGGAGAAGACCTGCCTGTAAGGCTGGAACCCAGGGGCAGATGGCCTGGGGGAGAGAGGCAGCAGCCCTTGGGGACAGGGTACTGAATCATGGACAGTGCATTTTGGCTAACAGGTTGGAGTGCTGTAGAAACAAGGCAGCCCCTGCTGTAGCCTCACAGTTGAGGACAAGTGAAATGGGCCTCAGCAGATAGCATTATAGCTGTCCACTATAAAATGGTAACTCAAGAGAGGAAAATCCAATTTTTATGTAAATTATCCAGATGGGTTCCAATGCAAATTTATATTCATCAGAGAAATTGCTCTGTTCTCTATGTTTTGTTAGATCAGGTTTATATCTGTGCCCCCAGGGAAATGACCCGTGACATTTACTAAACCTGATTTCAAATAGTGATTTCAGATTAATTTGAAAATTGATTAGGTTGGATATTTTTGCAGACATGTTTTTGCCCTTGTAAGGTGTGAGGAAGTGTTGAATGTCATATCCACGTATGAATCCGGTCTTGTTTGTAAAAACAGACTTTCAAGTCTGTTACTAATATCCGCTGAAATTTAAACATAACCATCTTTGAAGTACATATTTTATCAAAGATATCCTAGTTTTACCTCCTTTTAAGGCATTTGTTTGTGGAAAACAACCATCTGTACAAGTGCCAATTACTCCAGGACTGTAGTCAGAGCATTAATTATACTCATCAGTTTCTAGATTATCACTACTGATTGTTTGGTTAAATCAGTTTAGAAAGTAAAAGTAATCTTTGTCTCTTTCTGCTAAGCTACAGAGAAAAGAGTGAGTATGGGAACAAGGTCTTTTTCTTACTGACATGTCAAATTCTCAAGGTCATAAGTGACAGATGGCTCTCCCAGTTACCAGATGCCAAAAAGACATCTTCATCTGGGTATGGTGGGCACTGCACACCCAAATTGTGCAAAAGCACCTTAACCCCATGCCTCCCCAGCTCCCCCACCGCTCAGTCAATAGCATCACATCTTTTGCGCAGAATGAGTCTAGGACCCAGTCTCCTCCTCCTCTTCCATCCCCCTTTCCCCACCTATGCCAGTGGTTTCCAACTTGGCTGAGTATCAGAAGCACCAGAGCAACTTGCAAATGAATTCAGATTTGGAGTCTCCTTCCTAGAGATTCTGCATCAGAACATCTAGAAGCAGCCTGGTACCCCCTCTAAGGCGATTTGACGATGACCAGGATTTAGGAACCACTGTTCTCGGTATCTCCATCCCCACTGCTGCCACCCTGGTTCAGTCCCGGCCACCTCCAGTCCCCACCCCGCCGCTTTGCATTTAGTTTCTCCATTCTTCAAGGCATCCGCTGACCCACTCGACAGCTGCCACAACACGCACATTTGAGCACCTATTTTTTCCTGGCACTTTGTTAAATAAATAGTGGGAGTACAAGGATGAAAAAACCATCCTTCTCCTCTCGATAGAAATCTTTACTTCAGAGAGATAATCCAAGAAAGGGAATTCTATTTATGAGATAGGCGCTCTAACTGGAAGACCAGGAAATACCTGAAGGTCACAAAAGAGGAACTGAAACTCAGCCAGAGTCTCAGAAAGCTTCACAAGGGAAGTAATGCTGAACTGGGGGTGAAGATTCATTTATCAGAAAAACAGTAAGGATGGGAGGGAGGGAGGGAGGGAGAGAATACTTCCGTTTTAAGCAGGCGGATAATATGGCCAGATTGACGTTTTAGGTTTGTCTCTAGGCTTCTCTTTTACAATCACACCTCAGAGCCCGTGTTACCCCTGTTTGGAAACTCTCATCAGTCCCCCAACTGTCTTCAGCACTACATTTTAACTCCCTTGTCCTCTAGTCAGGGCCCTTCTCTCCATATGTCACCTGTAACAGCTCATCCTGTGCCCTGGCCACTATGGATTATTGCCTTTTGTTTGTGTGTTTGTTTTTGAGACAGGGTCTCTCTCTATCATCCAGGCCAGAGTGCAGTGGCGTCATCATAGCTCACAGCAGCCTCAAACTTAAGGGTTCAAGCCATCCTCCTGCTTTAGCCTCTTGAGTAGGTGGGACTACAGGCACCTGCCATGACACCTAGCTAATTTTCTTTCTTTCTTTTTTTTTTTTTTAATAGAGATAGGCTCTCATTATTGCCTAGGCTAGTCTCAAACTCTTGGCCTCCAAAGACTCTCCTGGGAGCCTCCATGCCCAGCCAGATAGATTATTGTCTTTTCAAAAATCTCTGTTCTCCCTTCTCCAGTACCACTCCCCCTTTCTCATCTGGCATTTCTCTCCCTGTCCCACACTGCCTGCCTTTATTCCTTCCCTGC
This sequence comes from Loris lydekkerianus, assembly GCA_963574355.1. Taxonomy (NCBI): domain Eukaryota; kingdom Metazoa; phylum Chordata; class Mammalia; order Primates; family Lorisidae; genus Loris; species Loris lydekkerianus. Next base: position 74,344 of record CAUYPK010000861.1, on the reverse strand, counting down.
TCCAATTTTTAAAAATTCACATCTTCTTCTAGTTAGTATTGACAGACTGGATGTACAAGCAGATAATGGTCAGAGCATATATAAAAACATAACTCTGACCCACAACCTGTACCAACCTGCCCAGGAAACAGACCCCTTATTTATAATACAATTAACAGCCCAGGACGCCAGCCTGCTGTAAGTCACATTGACAGAAGTCAGACCACTCTCTCGGAACAATCCAGAAAACTAAAGTAAACATCAACCCCAGCAATAAATGGCCAAGACTTGATTATTGTAGTAACAGACAGCTTCCCTACTTTTAGTCCCTACTTTCAACTCAGGACCAACCAGAGAAAGCCAAACATGCCCCCTTCACCAATCATGTAGGATGCCCTGCTTCCAGTTAGCGGCCTGCAGCCCCCAATCAGGGCATAACTTAGAACCTCCCCTTTGTCCTCTATAGTCCACTATGAAGCTCTCCCACTCCTCTGCCAAAAATGCAAGTGACAGTGGCCAACTCCCTTGCTATAAGCAAACTCTGAATAAATCATCTTTGCTTTTATTTGATTGGTCTTTGTTTCCTCAATTTAATAAAATTATTTAAAAAAAAAGAAAAATGTATCACTGGTCCCTATTTTTTGCATATTCAGAGTTATGCCCATTTTTCCCTTTCCTTTGTTAAATCAGTTCCTTAATTTGGATAGAAAGTGAATGATCTTCCCACTAGCCTAAGGAGAAGTGCTTGGATGCACCAGGTTTGCTGTGGAGTCTTCTTGCCATTTTGTTGGGTTTTATACAATATACTGCCGTAATAAATCTTGTCTATTTACTGAGTCATTCTGCTGATATTAATTTGAAGTTACATAGGTCAAAGTTGATGTTTTACTTTGCTGGAACCACTTCACTCATTTACCTGCAAGAGTAAGACGATACGTCTTATTTTCATCTGGTAATGAGGGACACTCCTCCAGGCAGGAAGCAAACACCCTGTAGTCAGCCTTCTCCAGCCTCTTAGTCTTCCTGCCTTTGGGGGCAGCCTCCTGGGGGCTCCTCTTGTCACTTCCTTCTGCCACTTTTACCCTAAATAATCAGATCCACTGAAGTCCCGTATTTCAGTTTTCTGAGATTTCCAGGAACTCTGAATAAGCGGCAGAGTTTGAACAGCCTGCCGACCTGGTAGGACTGAAAGGCCCAAGATACTGTTCTTTAAAATGCGTTGTTTTAAGCTTGGTGCCCATAGCACAGTGGTTACTGCACCAGCCACATACACCGAGGCTGGCGGGTTCAAACCCAGCCTGGGCCAGCTAACCAACAATGACAATTGCAACAATAAAAAATAGTGGGGCGTTACGGCGGGTGCCTGTAGTCCCAGCTACTTAGGTTGCTGAGGCAAAATAATCGCTTAAGCCCAAGAGTTTGAGGTTGCTGTGAGCTGTGACTCCATGGTACTCTACCAAGGGTAACATAGTGAGACTCTGTCTCAAAAAAAAAAAAAAAAAAAAAAAAAGTGTTGTTTTATCCTAAGGCAAAGTTCCCAAAGCTGCCCTGGCTTTTCCCCAGACTACAGAATGAAGTTTAGATCTGTGAGCCTGTCCACTAAATCTGGCCTGATTTCCAGCCAGTGCACCACAGTAGGAGATCATGCCTCCTGCCAACTTGCCCACTGTGTTCCCCTGGCTTCCCCTGTTTGGAAGGCCCTGCTACCCACCTCACCTGGGCAGGTGGCCACACCTCCTGTCTGCAAGTCCATTGTCAGCCGTGGGAAGAAGCACACCGTGGGGGGTCATCCACGCCCACGCTTTATTACTTGCCAGCTGTGGGGTGTTGGGCAGGCGGCTTAACATTTCCAAGTCTGTTTCATTATCTATAAACTAGGCCTAATAATAATTACCAAATAGGTCTGAGGATTTAAAGAGAAAGAATGCTTATTAAAACATTCCCAGCCTAATGTTCTTGTTTTTGCCATGGGCAGTTGCACAGGCATTTGCTTTGTGACAATTCGTTGAACTGTATATTTATGTTCACGCACTTTTCCTTATGTGAGTTGATGTCACTTAAAAAATTAGAAACAGTTTTCCAGCCGAGCTACGTGGGGTCTTAACAAAGATGATAAATACTGGAGCTCTTTCATCCCTGTCTTTTTCCGCTGGAAGCAGATGATGAGAGCTGGACTGGGTGGCTAATGCAGGAATAGCAGGCCGACAATCACAGGAGTTTAGACGTGATTCATGGAGATACAGAGAACAAAAAGAAGAAATTTATTTATTTATTTGTTTTTTGACACAGAGTTTCATTTGTCACCCTCAGTAGAGTGCTGTGACATCATAGCTCACAGCAACCTCAAACTCTTGGTTTCTTGGCTCAGCATCCTGAATAGCTGGGACTACAGGCACCTGCCAGCATGCCCAGCTATTTTTTATTTTTTAGAGACAGAGTCATGCTTTTGCTCAGGCTGGTCTCAAATTCGTGAGCTGAAGCAATCCACCTGCCTCAGCTTCCAGAGTGCTAGGATTACAGGTGTGAGCCACCACGCCAGCATAAATTAAATAGGAGATTTGAAAAATACACAAGTAGCAACTGGGAGACGTGCTTTTAGAGGAATTGTTATGAAAACACTCAGATTTTTAACTGACTGCCGATGTCATCTGAGTCAACAGCCCAGCTGGCCATGAAATCCTAGGATCCTCTGCAACACAAGCAGGCAAATAAACCCAACCCCAAACAAAACGAAATGGGAATCTCAACACAATGTCATGTTTTGGCAGAGGTGCTGTGCTCAGATCCCGGGAAGTAAAAGCAACCATCCATTCCTGAATCCACCACACCCTCTCTAGAGTGTATGTTTCAGTCTGAAGAGCTTCTTCTTAGAATATGCTGAGACCAATGGCCACGTCCAGAGTTTAGTGGCTAGGATCCTAGTAGGGTCTTACAACCATGTCAGGTGAAGATCTGGAGAATTTAGCCTTAAGAGAATGTTTGGAGACTTGTTGGGAGGGCCTCATATTTGGAAGGATTTTGTCAAGAGTAATTAGATTCATTCTATGTAGTTCAATAAAGGAAAATTTGAACCAATGGGTGAAAGTTAGGGGAGGCAGGTATTGAATCCTATTAAGGAAAGTAGCTCCTAATTGGGGCTACCTAGAAATGGAGTGGATTGTGCCTGGCTGTCATTGGCAGTATTAAAGCAGATGCTCTGTGGCTACACATCATGGCCATAGTAGATAATATTTCTATTTTGGGTGAGATGATAAATTATATGCCTTCTGTCAGGAGCTGAGTTGTACCCCCAGAAGATATGATGAAGTCTTAACCTGCCAATACCTGTGAATGAGACTTTATTTGGAAATGGGGTCTTTGCAGAGGTAATCACATTAAGATGGGGTGGTTAGGTGGGCTCTAATCCCGTGTAGGAAGAGACACGCAGACAGAAGGCCACGGGAAGAGGCAGATGTACGGAGGGAGGGTGCCCACCTGACGCTGGAGGCAGAGCACGGAGTCCCATGCCTGCAAGGAGTGCCAAGGACCACTGGCAATGACAGTAGCAAGGAGGGGGGCCCAGCTCTACTGGCGCGGGGACTGCGCCAGATAGGATACAATTCTATCGTGTTGAGCCACCCAGATGCTGGTATTTTGTGACAGTAGCCCTAGAAAAAGAAGATGCTGAAATCTATTCCCATTCAGCCTCTGATCCTCACTAGGCGATGGTAACAATAAAGGCAGACTTGCCTTACGACACTGGATGCACGGACACCTCTGCCCTTTCACAGCCACCCCACGGTGACAGCCTTGTCCATAGAGCCTTCCCCAGCAATGCTCACTTCTCCTTTCCCTTCCAGCCCTGCTTCCAGGCCCAGGGTGAGGCCCAGGGTCAAGGCCAGGGAGCTACGATGGCTGTGTCTTGCTTACAGTAGGCATCCGTAGGCTCTGAGATCTCTACCTCTGCATATATAGGTACACACACACACACACACACACACACACACACACACACACATAAAGGCTTTCTGAGATGCAAACAACTTTCCTACAAATGAGCCTTTGGCATATGCAGTCATTTGTGAGTTCAGGGACAGTCTGTGTTAGGCTGGGGCCAGTTGCAGATAAGGCTGTAACATTGCAGCACATTGTAACGTTCAGCTGTGCAGAGACATGCCGAAGGAGCACGGAAAGCAGCTCATTTCTCCTCCCACTGAAACTCAGGAATGTCCTTTGAGGGCTTTTGCTGAGATAAGCGAATGATTTGCTTTCAAAAAATTATAAATCAGGACGTCCATGTGATTCTCGCCCAAGTCCTGTTTATCATATGAGAGCTTTTCTGGGTGCGTGATCCTCCCCACGTGGGGAGACAGACTGGCATGGCCAAGACCCAGAGCCAGAAGGGAGGAAACAGGACATTCTCCCTGAGGACAAGTACAATTTCGTCCACTGTCTGATGTCCTTGAAAAGATGTAAAAGACTTGAGTCCTCGAGTCCCCTGCAATCCTACATGTCCTTGACTGAGTGATACTGGTCCCTCTGCACCATCTCCTACACCCCATCTCAGCCAAATAGCCCAGTGCAGCCTTACAAATGGGGGTGCCACGTGAGGCTGTGTTTTAAAAGAGAGTCAACTGGTATCATATGTACATGTGTGTGAATTCATTTGAAAACCACTCTTTTTTTTTGTTTGTTTGTTTGAGTCAGAGTCTCATTATGTCACCCTCGGTAGAGTGCTGTAGCATCACAGCTCACAGCAACCCCAAACTCTTGGGCTCAAGCAATTCTCTTGCCTCAGCCTCCCAAGTACCTAGGACTACAAGTGCCCACCACAACACCTGGCTATTTTTTGTTACAGTTGTCATTGTTGTTTAGCTGGCCCTGGCTGGGTTCAAACCTGCCAACTTTGGTGTATGTGGCTGATGCCATAACCACTGTGCTATGGGCACTGAGCTGGAAAACCACTCTTTATGATCTGGAAGAACATTGCAGTGGGTTTAATGGTGATACTCCAAAGATATGCCCTTTGCCTTAACCCCTGCAACCTATAATGTAATCTTGTTTGGAAAAAAGAATCTTTGCAGATGTAATTAAGTTAAGGATCTTTTTTTTTTTTTTGAGACAGGATCTCACTTTGTCACCCTTGGTAGAGTGCTGTGGCATCACAGATCACAGCAGCCTCAAACTCTTGGGCTTAAGTGATTCTCTTGCCTCAGCCTCCCAAGTAGCTGGGACTACAGGCGCCCGCCACAACTCCTGGCTATTTTTTGTTGCAGTTGTCATTGTTGTTTAGCAGGCCCGGGCTGGGTTCAAACCCACCAGCCCCGGTGGATGTGGCCGCTGCCCTAACCACTAAGCTACAGGTGCTGAGCCCTAAGTTAAGGATCTTGAGCTGAATTCACCTTAGAGTAGCTAATGACAAGTGTCATTGTGAGAGAGAAAACAGAAAGACACAGAGAGAAGAGAAGGCTGCGTGAAGACAGAGGAGAGACTGGAGTAACGCCGTCACAAGCCCGGGAACGGTGGAGCCGCCAGAAACTGCCAGCAACAAGGAGGGGCTTTTCCCCTGGCGCCTTCAGAGCAAGCATGGCTTTGCCAACCTCTTGGTTTCAAACTCTGGCTTCTAGAATTGACAGAATAAATTTCTGTTGTGCTAAGCTACCAGATCATAGTAATTTGTCTCAGAGGCTCTTGGACATCAGCAGAAACATCACGAGTGTGCTATACCTGTGGGCAGGGTTAGTGAATCCTGTCTGGTGATCTCAGCACTGTGCCAAAAGGAACGCTATAATTCTGCTTCTGGGAAGCTATCCTGAGGGAATAATTAAGAGTACATGTGAGGATCTAACTCAAGAAATGTTTATCACAGTGCTGTTTGGAATAAAGGAACGTTGGAAACAATCTGAATGTCTCATCATGGGGTATCAGTTTAACCAGTTATGCTGCAGTCACACAAAGAACCCCATGAGCTGTTGAAATAACATCGCAGAAATGCAACTAGTGATGTGAAAGATGTTACCAATTTACTTGTATAAAAATACATCATGGTCTGATCACCTTAAAAAATACAAAAGTACATGTAATTTTGCATATATACCTAGAAAAATCTAGAAGGGGGTGTTAACAGTGGTCCTTGAGAGAGTGAGTGCTTTATGTCCTTTTGCTTCTCTGTGTTATCTGTAATTCACACATAACTTAAAATAATAATGAAAAGTAGTGACTTGGTGCCTGTAGCACAGTGGTTATGGTGCCAGCCACATACAGCCTGGTCCTAGTCAGCTAAACAACAATGACAACTGCAACAAAAGAAATAGCCGGGCATTGTGGTGGGCGCCTATAATCCCAGCTACCTGGGAGCCTGAGGCAAGGGAATCACTTAAGCTCAAGAGTTTGAGGTTGCTGTGAGCTGTGACGCCCTGGCACTCTACCAAGGGTAGACTGAGACTCTTTCTCAAAATAATAATAATAATAATGAAAAGTAGTTGTAACAATAATGAAAAGCAATCAAGACATTTCATTTAGGGGGAGGAAAAAACCTTGAAACTTGTCATCAGCACCACAGCAGGGAAGGTTATTTTGCCATGTGGAGGATTTAGGGAGACAGGTCTTTTCTCTGGGGAAGACTTAAGAGATGCTAGAGGCCGCAGTGTCATGAGTGGGCTAGCAAGCCCAGGAATCCTGAACTAGACAAATGCAGGCCTTCTCAGAGCCTTCCACATGCTAAGAGCATTGTAAATCTCCAAGAGTTGGCTGGGTTACAATTTTTCTCCTACCTAATATGATCACTGAGCCAAGAACATATTATATGCAGGACTCCTGCTCTGAGAAACACACTTTGGGAAATTTTGGAATACCACTTGACAAAAACCAGTTCAACTGAGTTAAGAGCAAAACAAGCCAGACACAAATTGAGGAAGAATGTTTTTAGTTTCTATATTGCTGAGAAAGACAGGCTGTTCTAAACGGAACGCAAGCCAGCAGCAATCTGTAAACTGATTGCAAGAAATAGTGACCTAAAACAGTATTAAAAGTCTGGCAAGTAAGAACAAGGAGCCTGTTGTTGATTAGATCCTTGTGGCTGTTTGTGCTTTAGAAGAAATGTGGAAATTTTAGAGAGAGTCCCAAGGATACAGCAATCAACAATTATATGAAGCCACAGAGGAGGGGACAGCCGAAGTGAATGAAAATCTTCAAGGCCGTTAACCTGTAGTTTGTTTGTTTTGAGTTTCATTCTGTTGTCATGTGGGTAGAGTGCTGTCTGTGGTGTCACAGCTCACAGCAATCTCAAACTCCTGGGCTCAAGTGATCCTCTTGCCTCAGCCTCCTGAGCAGCTGGGACTACCGGTGCCCGCCATGACAGCCTGTCAGGGTATCTGCCAGGGAGGCGAACCTGCTGACAGGTACTTTCCTTGTGCTGATTGGTGGGTTACAAAACGAGCCCTTTCCTGAGAATGCTGATGCCGAGTGTTTACCCCACAGAGTGCCCCTTACAGACTCGCTTCCACGTCAGGGGGCCACCTGGCCTTCCTTTTTCTGCCCAAGTGCACATCAGTACTAGGTCTGGTCTCTTTCTCACCTTCCTTTCCTTTTCTTTTCTTTCTTCTTTCACTTTCTCTTTTCTCCTTTCTCAACAAGCCTTTAGGAATGAAGAGGCAGGGAAGAACCCCCTCTGCAGGGTTGCTAGGGGCAGGGACAGGCAGGGGCCGCTCACAGCCTGTACAGGACGCAGGGCCCTTTACCAAAAGGAACGCCATGGGACATGCATTGGTGGGGCCTCCTGGTTTCAGCTTCCTGCCCCATCCCCAAATGCTCCGTGTTCTTGGTGGAGTCCTGACTTAGCTGCCTCTGGCCTGTTGTCTTCTCTTTTCCACTCTGCTCTTCCGTTTTTTTTTTTTTTTTTGTACAAGACATTTTCATGAGGGACATCTCTGGGTGCTTTTATAAAAGTGGCAATAGCTTCCGATGGCTCTTACTTTCTTTTTTCTCCTCAGCCCAGGAGCAGATGTTCACTTATGCCTCCGTGGGGCCCTCGGCCTATCTCACTGTAGACACAGGCTTAGAGCAAAGCTGCTGCCTTCTGTGCTCAGGGATCTGCTGTTCTCAGGCTTCTGTGCTCAGGGATCTGCTGTAGCCTGAAGTTTTCATACTTCTCAGTGCATGAAAACAACTGGGAGGCTGAGACAGGAGGCTCGTTTAAGCCCAGAAGTGGAGGCTACAGTGAGCTGTGATCACACTGCTTTCTGGCCTGGGCACCTTGCTGCTTCCTATCCCCTTACTCACCCCCCCCCCAAAAAAAAAAAAAAAGAGAGTGAGCAAAAATGACCAAGGGAGCTTGTTAACCCTGAAGTTCCTGGCTTCTCGCCCAGAGAGCCTGATGGAATCAGGGTACACAAATCTCCATTGTTTTGAAAATCCCAAGTGATTCTGACACAGAACCCCTGAGGTTGGGTTGTCACCAGTGACCTTTGTACACAACTGAACTCTGATTTGCTCCTCTCTTTCCAGGTTGAATCTAAATGCTAGTTGTTTTATCATCTCAATATTTCTCAAATATGCCCTCTTCATTTCCAATGCATCTGGCTGGATAAAGTTCAAATCCTTAGTCTATGGTGTATAAATACATAAGAGTGTCTTCAATAATAGATTGTCCAAATTCAGATGCCTTAGTGAGTGATGGGGGTCACTATTAATAATTATGCCCAGATACAGGGCATGTCCCGGCCACCCTGATGGACACCCTCTCCGTATGTAAACCTACTGTGACCTGGGCCCCTCTCCTCTTCAGCTTTTGGGACCCACCTGGGACCCACCACTGCTTTAGATTCCACCTCTACTGCTCGGATTTCCTTAAATGTGCCCTGTGCTCTCAGCTTTCCCTTAACTGCCCCCCTCCCATGGCCCCCAGATTGGATTGAACATGTTACCATGTGTTCCCAGGGGGCAGCGATGCACACACCCCACTCTGGCCTTGTTTTTCTGTAATTGTCTGCTTATAAGCCTCTGTCTTTTCCCAGCAGGCTGGAAGCTCCTTTAGGACAGGGGCTAGGTTTTACTGTCTCCTATATGAAAGAGAGGGAGGCCAAAGTAATCACTCAACAAAAGTTTGTCTCATAAAACAATGTACAGAAAACCATTAATTACTCCCCAAACTTCTTTAATTTTTTTTTTAATTTTAGATTAATATGAAGGTACAAATTATTAGGATACACTGTGTACATTTCTAAGGTAAAGTTTAAGTTGCAATTGAGCTCCCATAAGGGGGTGTGTTGTCAGGTGAGAGCTCCCCATTCCTCCTCCCTTTTCCTCTCCTCATCCCCCCCACTTTAATATACTTGTGGTTTTCTCTTGTGTAAACATACTCCCCAAATTTCTTTTCTTTCTTTTTTTTTGAGATAGAGTGTCACTTTGTTGCCTTCGGTAGAGTGCCATGGCGTCACAGCTCACAGCAACCCCAAATTCTTGGGCTCAAGCGATTCTCTTGCCTCAGCCTCCCAAGAAGCTGGGACTACAGGTGGCCCCCACACATCAGCTATTTTTTTTTTTTTTAAGATTTAAATTCCTTTTTTTTTTTTTCTTTTTTGTAGAGACAGTCTCACTTTACCACCCTCGGTAGAGTGCCGTGACGTCACAGGACTCACAGCAACCTCCAGCTCTTGGGGTTCAGGGATTCTCCTGCCTTGGCCTCCCAAGTAGCTGGTACTACAGAGGCCCCCCACAATGCCTGGCTATTTTTAGAGACGAGTTCTTGCTCTGGCTCTGGCTAGTCTTGAACTCCTGAACTCAGGCAATTTACCCTCCTTGGCCTCCCAAGTGTTAGGATTATAGGCGTGAGCCTCCGCGCCCAGCCTACCAAATTTTATTTAAGAAATACTTAGTACCCACTATTTGATACCGTGCTGAGTCCTGGGCATACAGATAAAGCTTTCTTTCTAGTCCTGAGTTACTACTCTTAAAGATATTTGCTTTTCTTTTTTCTTTTTTTTTTTTTGAGACGGAGTCCCCCTATATTGCCCTTGGTAGAGTGCTGTGGCATCACAGCTCACAGCAACCTCAAACTCTTGGGCTTAAGTGATTCTCTTGCCTCAGTCTCCCTAGTAGCTGGGACTTCAGGCGCCTGCCACAACACTCGGCTATTTCTTGTTGCAGTTGTCTTTGTTGTTGTAGCTGGCCCGGGCTGGGTTTGAACCCGCCAACTTTGGTGTGTGTGGCTGTTGCTACAACCACTGTGCTATAGGCACCGAGCTGATATTTGCTTTTTTAAAATTCAAGACAAGGTTTCTGTCTGTTGCTTGGCTACAGAGTAGTGGCATCATCATACCTCATGCAGCCTCTAATTACTGGGCTCTATTGATACTCTTGCCTCAGCCTCCTAAGTAGCTGGGACTACAGGTATGAGCTACCATGGCTGCTAATTTTTTGTAGAGAGTCTTGCTCTCACTCAGGCTAGTCTCAGACTCCTGGCCTTAAATAATCCTCCCACCTTGGCCTCCCAAATGTCCAGGATCAAAGGTATGAGCCACCACAAGGGGGCCAGTAGTTCTGCATTTAAAGGGAGGATGTCTAAGTGCAGAGGCTGCCTTGGTTGAACTCTTCTCCAGCTTGAGTTTCTATATTGAAAGAAGATACTGGCTGGGCGTTGTGGCTCATGCCTGTAATCCTAGCACTCAGGGAGGCAGAGGTGGGTGGATTGCCTGAGCTCACGAGTTTGAGACCAGCCTGAGCCGGAGTGAGACCTTGTCTTTAAAAATAGCCAGGTTGGTGGTGGGCACCTGTAGTCCCAGGCACTCAGAAGGCTGAGGCAAGAGAATTGCTTAAGCCCAAGGGCAACATAGGGAGACTCTGTCCTAAAAAAAAAGAAAGAAAGAAAGAAAGAAAGAAAGAAAGAAAGAAAGAAAGAAGATACTGAGTGACTTAAGACCCTTTCAATTATTAAACTTTTTTACATGTTGGCAAAACAAAAATGGCCACAATGACAAAAAAGTCAAGACTTGGACAGGAGCAGTGTAGCATCTCAGCCAAGCCCCCTGTGCCGGCCAGGCTGGCTCCTGACACATGCTGGACAAGTGACTTAAGCTTTCGGTTCTTCATCTGTGAGATGGGATGATGGCAGTGACTTCTTCCCTGGGGACCATGCGAGTATTAAATGAGTATAACTGTGCCTGGCACATAGTGTGTACTCAGCAAATATTGCTATCAGTCGGTTCTATGATTCAAGGGTGGCATCTCTGCCTGGGGACCCCTGGAGCCCAGCATGTGAGCCAAGGCCCTGGCTCTGCGATTTAGGCTGTTGTAGAGAAGCATCTGGAGCCTTAGGGCCAGCTGGAAACAGCTTGAGGTTTGGACAATGGCCACTCTCAAGTGTTGTTCCAACCAGGGCAATCTTGGCACTCAACCTGGGACAAAGTACACAGAAAAGTGGCGGGAGGAGCTGGCAGGGTGGGGAGGGCAGTGCAGAGATGGAGGGCCCCTCTCACAGGGGATTTTGCAAAGATGAAGGAAACCTGTTTGAACATTTCATTTATTTGTTTATGTATTTATTTATTTACTTACTTACTTACTTTTGAGACAGAGTCTCACTTTGTCACCCTCGGTAGAGTGCCAGGGGGTCATAGCTCACAGCCACCGCAGACTCCTGGGCTCAGGTGATTCTCTTGCCTCAGCCCCCTGAGTAGCTGGGATGACAGGTGTCCGCCACAACCCCTGGCTACGTTTAGAGGCAGGGTGTCTCAAACTCATGAGCTCAGGCAATCTGCCCCCATTGGCCTCCCAGAGCGCTAGGATTACAGTCATGAGCCACCGTGCCCATGAACATTTCTTTTAGCAGTCCGACATTATGTGAATCACTGTCGATCAGTAATCGCTGGTTGAGGAGCAGTGCCTTGACACGCTTCTTCTTTAAGGCAGAGAGCAAATATGATTGTGACAGTGGAAACTGCATGTAGTGGATGAGTAATGTCGAGAATTCTGTAGCATGAGTTGAATGTCCCCATGTCCTATCATTTGGGTTTAATTAGACCTAAATATCTATTGTTAGGGAGAAACTTTTCAAGTTGAGACAGCACATGCCCCAGGTGCAAAGGGCCAGGCTCTGTACAGGCACCAGGAGCCCCGAACAGGCAGCTGCTTTCCCGTCCTGTTGGCACTGCCCGCCTGGGCAGCGAGAGGTGAGCATTGAATAACCAGTGGTATAGGGGGTGCAGACCTGGGCCTCTGGCTCCCCACCCCCATAAGATGGCTCATGAGGCTAACACTTCCGAGGGGAGCTGACTGAGGAGGAGGCTGTTGCACAAGTCCTGTATCTGTTGCTCTGGAGGGCTGTGGGGGCCTAAAGCGAGGTGTCTGAGGCTCTGCAGAGCTCTGCCACCGCCCTGCCCTGGGATGACACTGCTTACTCTTTCTGCCACCCAGGGCTGGGCTGGCTGCGCGACCTGACAACCCTTCTTCCCTGTGCTTACCTGTCACAACCTTGAGCTCCCCTGTTCCAGCTGCTGCCCTCCTGGGTCGTGGAGGCAGACTAGACAGTGATGCCACCCCTAGACCCCAGCTTAGCACAGAGCCCGGCACAAAAGAGTCACTCTACAGATACCAATTTCACAAAAAGGGGTGGGGAGAAGGAGGAGGAAGAGGAAGAGGAAGAAGAAGGGAGAAAAAGCAGGAAGAAGAGGAAGAAGGGGAAGAAAAAGGGAAGGATGGGGCAGGGGAGGAGGAGGAGGACTCAAATGACCCTCCCACTTCGGCCTCCCAAAGTGCTGGGATTGTAAACACCAACCACTGCACCCGGCCCGTGGTAAATATAATTACTAAGATGAGGTAATGCTGAAGTAAGGTAGTGTCCTTACAGGAAAGAGAGAAGAAATTTGCAGAGAGACACACAGGGAGAACTAGCTCCACGTGACACTGGAGGCTGAGGTTGGAGTTGTGCCAGTGAAAAGCAAGGCCCAGGGGGATTGTCAGCGTCAGAAGAAGGACAAGAACAGATCATCCCCTGGAACCTTCGAGGGAGTGTTCCTGCCACAGCCTGATGGTGGACTTTTAGCTTCCAGACCATGAGAGGATACATTTCTGTCGTTTTAGGCAACCTGGTGTGTGGTCCCTTGTTGCGGCAGCCCTGTGAACTGCTGCCCTGCCCCACGCCCCGGACCCCCAAGGGTACAGTGTCAGCTATATGTCTCCCCAAGTCTTGCAGATTCTAGACTCTCTGCCTTCCTCTTTATCCCCCAACCAGAGCCCGGTCATCCTTCACCCGCTTTTCTTCAAAGTTCTTTAACAGTGGTCGGAGCAATATTTCTGAGAGATACATGATGAAATCTCCTTTTCCTTCTGGATTCTGTTGCAGGAGGCCACACAGCTGGAAAAGAGAATAAGAAGCTCTTTGATACTCATTTGCAATGACTTCAAGATATGATGTTAATGGGAAAAAAGCAAGATGCAGAACAGACTTAATGTACTACTGAAAGAATTCACCAGAAGCTGGTGACGCTGGGCATTTCTAAGAAGAGGGACCTGATGCCAGGGTCCAGGGTGTAGAGGGTGACTGTATTAGTTTCCCAGGGCTGGTACCAAAACCAGGGTGGCTTAAGAAATTTATTGTCTCATGGTTCTGGAGGCTAGAAGTCTAAGATCAAAGTGTCAGTAGAGCCCAGCTTTCTCTCAGGGGTCTAGGGGGGGCCTTCCCTTGCCTCTTCCCACCGCTGGTGGCTGCTGGCAAATCCTCGCCCTCCTTGGCTTGCAGGTGCCTCCCTCCTGTGTCTGCCTGCATTGTCACATGGCATTCTTCCTGTGTGTCTGTGTCCAAATTTCCCTTTTCCTAAAAGGACACCAGTCTTATCAGATGTAGAGCCCATTCTCATCCGGAATGGCCTCATCTTAACCTGATCACATCTGCAAAGGACTTATTTCCAAAGAAGGTTACATACGCATGTTCCTGTTGGATGTGAATTTTGATAGGGTACTGTTTGACCCAGTACAGTGATTTTACGCTGCAGGCTGTTTCATAGCATGTGAATTTTGCATATTAAATGTACTACTAGACACTTACTGGTATGCCTAATTCCTATTTGATGGATATAATTTGACCTCATTTAAATGCAGAAGATTCAAAATCCCTAAACCAAAGCATGGCATCAAGAACCAGTGACGTCGTCTTTTGTATTAACCTGGATGGAGTTGAAACACGTTCTTCTTAGTAAAGTATCGTAAGAATGGAAAAGCAAGTACCCAGTACACTCAATACTAATATGAAGCCCGTAGAGGAATTAACACACTCCCACACAAGAGAAAAACTCAATTCAGTTCAAGTTGGGAGGGGGAGGCAGGAGGGAACTGGTGTGCTCCTACCTACTGGGCACAATGCAAGAGTATATGGCACACCTCTTGGGTAGGGGACATCAGTACAACAGGGACTTTACCTAACAAATGCAAACATTGTAACCTAATCATTTGTACCCTCATATTAATTTGAAATTAAAAAAGAAAACAGTGACCAGCTGCACACTATCTCCCTTTCTCTTTGTGTGATGATTTGCAACAATTCCTGAAGGCGGTCAGCTCCCTAAGGGCAGAGGCTAACTCTGCTTTCACATCTCACCAACCCAGGTGCCTGGGTCTCAATCAATGTTGTTTAAAGAATGGACTCCTGGACAGCGCCTGTAGCTCAGTGAGTAGAGTGCCGGCCCCATGTACCAAGGGTGGCAGGTTGGAACCCGGCCCTAGCCAAACTGCAACCAAAAAATGGCCAGGCATTGTGGTGGGCACCTGTGTTCCCAGTTACTCGGGAGGCTGAGGCAAGAGAATCGCCTAAGCCCAAGAGCTGGAGGTTGCTGTGAGCTGTGACACTATAGCACTCTACAGAGGGTGATAAAGTGAGACTCTGTCTCTTAAAAAAAAAAAAAAAAAAAATGGACTCCTGTGGTGCTTTACAAAGAAGAAGGTGCTCCACCCCAATCCAGGTGAATACAAAAGATGTAGAATCTCCATCTTTTTTAATGGCTGAAAGAAGAAGCAAGAATCCAACTTACTCAATTCTAATATGAAAGCAGTAGGTGATCTAATACAAGGTGGGGGGTAGGAGAATGAGGAAGTGGGAGAGAGGGGGAGGGAGGGGATGGGGGTCACAGTGTATGGCACACTTCTTGGGGGACTTTGCCTAACAAATGCAATCAGTGTAAGCTAACCGTTTGTACTCTTAATGAATCACAAACTATTTAAAAAAAAAATTGACTCCTGGATGAGAAGGGATGAACATGTCATTTGCGTTCAAATGGCCTAATGGAAATCATTCTGAGCATTGGCTTTTTTTTTTTTTTTCTGAGACAGAGTCTCATGCTGTTGTCCAGGCTGAAGTGCTGTGGCATCGTCATAGCTCATAGCAACTTCAGACTTTTGGGTTCAAGTGAGCCTCTTGCCCCAGCCCCCTGATTAACTGAGACTACAGGTGCCCACCATATGCCTGACTAATTTTTCTATTTTTAGTAGAGATGGGTGTCACTCTTGTTCAGGCTGGTTTTGATGAGTTTCTGAGCGCAAACGATCCTCCATCAGCCTCTCAGAGTGCTAGGATTGCAGGTGTTTTTTTTTTTCTTTTTTTGAGACAGAGTTTCACTTTGTCACCCTTGGTAGAGTACTATGGCGTCACAGCTCACAGCAACCTCCAGCTCTTGGGCTTAGGTGATTCTCTTGCCTCAGCCTCCCGAGTAGCTGGGAACACAAGCACCCGCCACAACGCTTGGCTATTTTTTGTTGCAATTTGGCTGGGGTCGGGTTTGAACCTGCCACCCTCGGTATATGGGTCCAGTGCCCTACTCACTGAGCCATAGGCGCCACCCGAGCACTCCATTTTTAAGCATGAAGAATGGTAGATGAAAAAAGATGATGAATTCTATGTAAACTCGTTTAACGTTTATAAAATCCTTTTGCACGTGCTTTAATCTGATCTTCACATACCCTTGAGAGAAAAACTGAGCCCCAAAGAAATCAAGTTTCTTGCTCAAATTCATTTGACTAGTTATTGGCAAGTTAGAAGCCAAATCTCTTTGCTACTGTTGGGCTTTGGGTCATTTTCTGCTTTCAACAAACAGGGTTTGATAAAACACAGTCCGTTCCTGCAGCTACTTAAAAAGCATATTGTGAAACAAATTTTGGTGGGGAAGAAGATATCATATTTCTCTTTCAAAATGACAAAAATATACACTTGAAAATGAAGTTAAAATTGCAATTTTTGATAAGAAAAGCCAAATGAAGTTTTTCCCCCTAAGCTAAAAGCTGAACTTAAAACATTTAAATATTAACTATTGCAATGTGAAAAGCATTTACTTCAAAATATTGGCCCTGAAATGCACAGCTTAGATTATCCTTAATTATTATTAGTCATCAGCCTTTAAGCATTTCTATTTTCTTATTTCTTATTTATGACATGTCTCGTCACTGGAAATGTTTCCCATTAAATTTCAAATACAGGCTGGGCACAATGGCTCATGCCTGCAATCCTGGCACTTTGGGAGGCCGGGGCAGGAGGATCCCTTGAGCTCAGGAATTTTAGTCTAGCCTGAGCAAGAGTGACACTCTATCTCTACAAAAAATTAGAAAAATTAGCTGGACGTTGTGGTGGGTACCTATAGTCCCAGCTATTTAGGAAGTTACCAGGATCGCTTGAGCCTAGGAGTTTGAGGTTGCCGTGAAATAGAGTGACGCCCGGCACTCTAGTCTGTCTCAAAAAAAAAAAAAAAAAATCCAAATTCAAACAAACGTTTTCATCCTGATGGTCTATATCAGGATTGGGAAACTATGGCCCAAGGCCTGTTTTTGGATAGCCCGTGAGTGAAGAATGGTTATTACACTTATAAAGCATTGTAATAAAAACAGACTATGCAATAGAGACAGTATGTGGCCCACAAGACCTGAAATACTGACCTGAAAAGTTTGTCGAGCCCTGGTTTGTATTCAACATGTGTGTGTATGTGTGTGTGTTTCTATACAGCGCTTATCTATGTAGTCACGGGCCATATGATGCTGTTTTGGTAAAGGATGGACAGCATCTTCGACAGAAGTCCTCCAAGATGGCAATACCGTAAGTTTACTGTACCTTTTCTGTGTTTAGATACGCTTAGACACACACTCGCCACTGTGTTGCCGTTGCCCACAGTCTTCAGGACAGTAACGTGCTGTGCAGTGTGTAGCCAAGGTGTGTGGCAGGCAATGCCACCTCGGTTTGTGTAAGGACGCTCCCTGTTCCCACTGCCATGAAATCACCCAATGATGATTTCGCAGAAGGCATTCCTGTCATTAAAGGGACGCATGACTGTATATTTATTTACCCCCTCCCTCATTCCACAAGGGGTTCTATCAAGGCAGATGACTCCCAAAGGTTCCATAAATCTTCAGCGAAGTAAGCCCCTTCGGCTGTCTAATCACAGCGTCCGTGGCTTAAAAGTTGAAGGAGAGGACACAGCCGGGGACAGCCTGCTGCGCTCCGTGAAAGGACAGGCAGAAGGATGAGGGACAGAGGGGGAAGCTGATCTGAGAACAATGATTCACAACTCACACAGAGCTTCATATTACACACGTCCATTGTAACCACCTCTTCTCAGTTTTCCAGTTCCTCCTGATGGTCTGTGTGATGTTAACTACAGACAAATCAATGTAAAAAATACCAGTCTGAGCAGTGCTCAGCGGCGACCTGCCTGTCTGAGATTTGTCGCTGGTGCCATGGCAATATAGATTTTAAATATTCCTGCTTTCCTCGAGAGGCGAGTCATGGCCACCACTGTTCTCTTCCTCTGAGATTTGAAAGTGAAAGTCGAGCTTTCAGCATCCTTTAATTAAAGTGGAGGATCCAGAGAAGGGGAGGAGAGCAAGGGCAGGGCGGGAAGGAAGGGCAAAGGGGACAGAGGGAGGAGACAGACAGCCTAGAAACACCCTGAAGCAGCCGGGGTTACAGAAGCAAAAACACCAAGAGTGTTTCCTAATTTTCCAAGAATCAGTATTCAGGGTACTAATGCGCCAGATCTGCCCTGCTTACATGGCCAGTCATCTGCAAAGACAACTGCAGACAATTTATTCATCTGGCTCTCCGAGAGAAGTCACTTCTTAAACCCATTGCTCAAATACCAATATTCTGTGTGAGGTTTACCACTTTGATGTCTCTCCTCCCAGCCTCTTAATGACCGGACTGCTGCAACCTGCAAAGGTTCTTTATTTGCCAGGAGGGAGAAAGAGGGAAAGGTTGAAGTGTGAGAGCGAGATCAATTACTTGCCTGAAGCTAATTCTTTTAACTCTGCCAGGGAGCAGTGCCTTGTTCTGAGAGAATTCAGGGGGATAGGGCGAAGGCTGCTCTGTGGTTGGCTAGGGCCACCTTAACAAAGCACCCTGAACTGATGACTTAAGCAACAGAGGTTTGTGTCTTACAGTTCTAGAGGCTAGAAGTCCAAAATCAAGCTGTTGGCAAAGATGGTTGCCTCTCAGGCTTGTGAGGGAGGGTCTGTCCCAGGCTCTCAGGGAAGCTTGTAGATGGCGTCTCCTCCCTGGGTCTCTTCCTCATCTTTGTATCTGTTATATTCACTTCTGTTTCCAAATGTCCCCCCACCCAACCCCCCCCCCTGTTTTTTTTGCAGTTTTTGGCTGGGGCTGGGTTTGAACCAGCCACCTCTGGCATATGGGGCCGGCACCTTACTCCGTTGAGCCACAGGTGCTGCCCCCTCCCTTTTTTGAGACAGAGTCTTAAGCTGTCGCCATGGGTAGAGTGCTGTAGCATCACAGCTCACAGCAACCTCCAACTCTTGGGCTCAAGCAATCCTCCTGCCTCAGTTTTTCTATTTTAGTAGAGATGGGGTCTTGCTATTGCTTAGGCTTGTCTTGAACTCATGAGCTCAAGCGATCCGCTGGCCTCGGCCTCCAGAATGCTAGGATTACAGGCGTGAGTCAGTGTGTCCCACCAAACCTTCCCTTTCTGTAAAGACACCAGTCACCCTAATAATCTAATGATCTCATTCTAACTTGGTTATGTCTTCAAAAACTTTGTCTCCAAAATAGTCACTTTCACAGGTATTTGGGGTATAGCCCTTTAGCATACAAATTTGAGGGGACCCGAGAGGGACAGGAGACACACAGAGATTGCTGAAAATGTGGCATCATCGCTGAAGGAAATAGGACAGAGTTCACCACAAATGAGTACGAGATTAGTTAAACCGTGTGAAGGTCCAGCTGGGGCTTGAAATAAAGATAATAATGAAAACAACCAAACATACTGAGCTGCTATTGTGTGCCAAATGTGATGGTAAGCATTTTGTGGCATTATCTCATTGAATCCCTCCAATTGTCTTGTGAATACTGTTGTTTTCTTTATTTCATGGATGGGAGCATGAAGTGACACCCAGCTGTGTCGTTTTCCAGCTGTGCTTATCAACCTGGACATAGGAGCAGAAACCAGCAGGTGGCAAGGTGGGGTCAGGGCACTGGGTCTGTTGGCTGGGATACAAGGGAAGGACAAGAAAGTGAGAAACTTAATGGTTTATTCATTTTACTCAACAGGATTCTAGTCCATGAGAATTAGTTCAAGGGTCTGCTCAGCAGATCTAGAGGAGTGCTATTCCTAGAACTTCCTGCTGTGATGGAAATGCTCTGTCATCTGTGCTGTCCAATACAAACCCTAGCAGTGGTCCCCAACATTTTGGCCTCAGGGACCAGTTCCATGGAAGATGATTTTTACAGGATGGGTGTGGGGTGAGTGTGAGGGTGGTTTCAGGATGATTCAAGCGCATCCACCTCAGACCAGCAGGCATTAGATCCTCATAAGGAGCGCACGCCCTGGACCCCTCGCATGTGCAGCTGGCAGGAGGGTTTGTGCTTCTAGGACAGTGGTTCTCAACCTTCCTGATGCTGTGACCCTTTAATACAGTTCCTCATGTTGTGGTGACTCTCAACCATAAAACTATTTTTGTTGCTACTTCATAGCTGTAATTTTGCTGCTGTTATGAATTGTAATGTAAATATCTGATATTAGGCAACCCCTGTGAAAGGGTCGTTCAACCCCCAAAGGGGTCTCCACGCACAGGTTGAGAACTGCTGTGAGAATGTAATACGGCTGCTCACCAAACAGGAGGCGGAGCTCAGGCGGTGATGGTGCTGCGAGTGACGGAGAGCAGCTGCAAACACAGATGAAACCCCCTCACTCACCTTCTGCTCACCGCCTGCCGTGCACTGGGTTCCTAATGGGCCATATGTACTGGCCTGGAGGTTGGGGACCACAGTACCAGGGAACTGGATTTCAAACTCTATTTACATGTTAGTAGCTACAGTCTAGCGCAGAAGCACAGAGCTGTAGCATGCTCGAAAACAATTAGCCCCTGGGACGCATTTTGAGTCCTTGTAATCACATGACAACCAAGGTTCAATGAGGGCATTAGGGTGGACGCTAATCCAGAAATGACAGGTGCCTTTGTAAGAAGAAGGGGCATGGAGAGGGGAGGCTGGTGTGGGGACACAGGCGGAGGCTGGAGTGACGCAGCCACAAGCCAAGGAAAGAAGCTGAGCAAAATCAAGGACTCTCCCCGGGAGGTGTCAGAAGCTTGTCCTGCCAACACCTTGATTTCTGAGTTTTAGCTTTCAGGCCTGTGAGGGAACAAATCCCTGTTGTTTTAAGCCACTAATGTGTGGAACTTTGTCACAGCAACTGCAGGACACTAACACACTCTCCAGCGGGTGAACATAGAGACCATCAGTTGCACATTCGCCAAACCTCCTGCACTCCCCTCTGACGTCCCTGTCCACACCCATCCTTGTGATTTCTCTGTCTCAGGGCCTGGAGGAAGAGGTGCTTTTCCTGTTCAGGGTTAGTCCTTCTCATCTGTTCTTCTCAAGGGGCTCCTGCGTCTCTTCCCAAGGCCTTGTCTCTCAGTGTCTCTCTATTCGTTTTCCTGCTTATTCCTCAATTCATAAGCTCTGTCCATCTGGCCTCTTCCTGCCAGCCTGTATCCCAGACCCTCAGCCTCCTGCCTTCATCCTCCACCCCCCAGCTCCTGGGAAGGTCATCAGTCAACATGGGTCGGAACCCAGCGGGTGTTTGCTGTGATTCTCTTCCTTCAGCGCCTGGTGCGTTTGCCTTTGCTGGCCGTTCTTGAACCTATCCTCTCTAAGCCCCTGGAGAGACACTCTCGGTTCCTCGTAGTTTCCTTTGTTGATTGTTCTATCTACACCTCTGAGCTGGTGTTTCTCATGGTTTCACGTCTCTCCTTTCCAGTCTCCAATGTCACGGTCAATCTCAATCATGCCCGTAGGTTTGACTACCCCCTGTGTGGGGCAAGACAGGGCAGAGCTGTGGAGGGAAGTGAGGTCTTAGGCCTGAGCTTCTGGATTAAGACAGACCCCGGGTATTTTCAAATATGTGAGTCAATACCTTCCCTTTATTGTTTAAACCTGTTTAAAGTCAGCTTTCTGTGTCTTGTAGCCAAAAGCATCTTACTCGATCCAGTGACCTAGCCTAGTTAATTCTGTGTTCTGCGTGTAACTGAGAACCGCCACCCTCCCTGACTTTCATTGTACCCCTTCCCTTCCTGCTCCAGAGGGGACAGGCATTTTTAAAGCTATTCTCCTTCAACACCCTCAAAAAAGTCTTACTGAATTCTTCTAGGTCTGTGGGAGTTTTCCTTGTAGTAATTCTCTGTAGAACAAGGCATATCTGCTTGAAAGTGGTCATCTTTAGTCCCTAAAACAGGCGGTAAGATGAACAGAGCCAAAATGTAACTTCTGGGCGAGCCCCTTGGTAGGTAGATTTCTCAGTTTCCTGTGGCTGCTACAACAAATCACCACAAGTTTGGTGGCTTAAGATGACATGAATATATTCTGTCATAGGTCTGGAGGCCGGAAGTCTGAAATCAAGCTGTCTACAGGGCCATACTCCCCCCAAATGTTGTAGCAGAAAATTATCACCTTGCTGCTTTTGCTTCAGGTTGCTGCGGGTATTCCTTGGCTTGTGGCTGCATCACCCTCATCTGTTTTTTTTTTTTTTTTGAGAGGGAGTCTCACTTTGACACTCTCAATAGAGTGCTATGGGGTCATAGCTCACAGCAACCTCAAACTCCTGGGCTCAAGTGATTCTCTTGCTTCAGCCTCCTGAGTAGCTGGGACTACAGGTGCCCACTGCAACGCCTGGCTATTTTTAGGGACAGGCTCTCACTCTTGCTCGGGCTAGTCTTGAACTCCTGAGCTAAGAAATCCACCCTCCTCGGCCTCCCAGAATGTTAGGAGTAGAAGCATGAGCCACGGTGCCTGGCCATGCATCACTCTAATCTTTGCATCTGTCCTTTCATGTCCTTGCCCTTCTCCTCTCTGTGTCATCCCCTCTTCTGTCTCTCTTTTTCTTTCTTTCTTTCTTTTTTTTTTTTTTGAGACACAGACTCACTATGTCACCCTGGTATAGAGTGCTGTGGCATCATAGCTCACAGCAATTCAAACTCCTAGGCTCAAGTGATTTTCTTGCCTCAGCCTCCTAAGTAGCTGGGACTACAGGCATGCACCACAACACCTGCATATTTTTAGAGATAGGTCTCACTCTTGCTCAGGCTGGTCTCAAACTCCTGAGCTCAGGCAATCCAACCTCCTCAGCCTCCCAGAGTGCTAGGATTATAGACGTGAGCCACCACACCCAGCCTTCTGTCTTTTATAAGGGTACCCCTTGTTGGATTTCTGTCTGACCTGGCTAATCCAGGGTGATCTTATGTCAAGATCCTTAACTTAATTATATCTACAAGGACCTTTTTTCAAATAAGGGCACATTCACAGGTTCCAGGTGGTCATATCTTTTGGGGGGGTCCACTATACTACCTGCTAGAGGCACTCTACTAAATAAATGTCCCTTGGAAATCCTCCGCCGATGTCTGGCATCACTTCCTTAGCTGGCTTATCATAAAACTTGTCTTCTTACCCATCTGCTCTTTTGTAGTTCCTCCTCTGAGCAGCATCAAAATGATCTTCCTACAAGGTGAAAGTGATCACATCACTCCCCTGCTCAGAAAGTATGCTTCTAAACAGGGAGACCTGTAATTCTGAGTGTTTCAGATAGTGTAATGGAAACATTCCTAGGCTTTCAAAGTACAGAGAATTTGCTCCAATTTGTACATTAGAATAACTTAAATGCATTCATCTGGGTGATGCCTACACGTAGCCTCCCACTCTGATGCCTGAATTAATGAATTAATATCAGGGTTCTGAGTTCAACCCAGCTGCCTTATCTAATAGGATGCAGATTAAATATGCATGCTCAGTAAAGTGAATTTGGAAACTCCACCATCCCTCAGAGGAAAAAAATCTTCCAAATGTTCAACATGGCCAAACAGTTCCCTTAGACCTTCCTTAGCATGAAACAATTTTCTTAAGTTTCCCACACTTCATCATAAATTAAGAATCTAGAACTCCCATTATATATGACTTAGCACAGGATGAAGAAATGGTTAGCCCAGGCCCAAAACCAATTCACTGAGACCGTGCAAATCTGCTTTATTTTAGCAAATGCAAAAAATCAAATTAATGTGAACTATATTTTTCAAAGATATCTCAATGCTCCTTATAAAATGCTGATCTGCAAGGATGTACCATCACTGTCTGGACCACTTAGATATCCAAAATTGAATAGACCAAACTGCTAATGATTTTAGGAGCTTTCTCCTTTGGAAAGCAGGTCACATTAAAAAAAATATTATTGTATCTCTGGAGCCTAGACAAGAAAGTTATAGGGTGTGCTCGGAAAGTCTGAGTTATCACCAAGTTTAACTTTTCTTGTTGGGTCTGTTCAAGGCAGCCTGGTCAGATCCCTGGCACGTACCACTGTATAGGGGGACAGGATTGTGTTCTTTAAAATGTGCTATCATAGCCTGGCCATTGCTCTGATTTATTAAGTGTCTCGAGAGAGTAAGTGACAGAAATTTAATTCAAATGATTCTACTGGCTCCATACACGAAAGGTTTAGGGAATGGTTTGGCTTTTGTCATGACTGAATAAACAGATGTCATCAGGACGTGGTTCCCTTTTTCATCTTTCGCTGTTCTTTCTTTTCTGTTAGCTTCATTTTCAAGGCATCTTTCTCTAGGTAGGCCCAGGATTATTTCCTACTCAGCAGTCTCAGTAGAAAACTAGTAATTTATTTCTCCTTAACTGCCCCCAGCAGAGTCCAGGATTGGCTTTCCCTGGCCTAGTTTGGGCCACATTTTCATCCTTAAACAAATCTTGCTGATTGGCAGGTCTGGATCACCAGCTTGTGCCTGGAGCTCATAACGGCATATGCCCTACCAGCATCACTCAAAAGTAGGGAGATGTGGGCTGGGTGCGGTGGCTCATGCTTGTAATCCTCGCACTCTGGGAGGCTGAAGTGAATAGATTGCTTGAGCTCAGGAGTTCGGGAACAGCCTGAGCAAAAGCGAGACCCCGTCTCTACTAAAACTAGAAAAACTTAGGCAATTGCTTAAGCCCAAGAGTTGGAGGTTGCTGTGAGCTATGACACCATAGCACTCTATCCAGAGCAACAGCTTGAGACTCTGTCTTGGGGACAAAAAAAATAAAAAATAAAAAAAGGAAGGGTGCAGTGGCTCACGCCTGTAATCCTAGCACTCTGGGAGGCCCAGGCGGGTGGATTGCCTGAGCTCACAAGTTCAAGACCAGCCTGAGCCAGAGTGAGACCCAGTCTCTAAAAATAGCCAGGCATTGTGGCAGGCGCCTGTAGTCCCAGCTCCTCGGGAGGCTGACACAAGATAATTGCTTAAGCCCAAGAGTTTGAGGTTGTTGTGAGCTGTGATGCCATGGTATTCTACTGTGGGCAACAAAAGGAGACTCTGTCTAAAAAAAAAAAAAAAAAAGTAGGGAGATGTGGTTTCCGAAAGGAAAACTAAGGTGCTGCTTCTGGACAAAGAGGACTGGATGCTGGGAAGACAAAAGCAATGTACCTCCTCCATGCCAGGACACGGGGGCCGTAAAAGCACTGTTGTCCCAACTCTGAATTCTTACTGCCTGGTCGATGAAAGAGAAGGAGTCATTGACACAAAATAGTATGTGTGTATATATGTATAGCCATTGTGGTTGGAAGACACAGCTCCTGAACTTTCTCACTCTTCAGAAACTGATGCACATGAAATTCTGAAGGGACCAGGTCATGCTGTCCTGGTTTATTTGTGATGAATATGCACCATCAGGCTCCAGGGACTGATTTGCTTCCCAGATACGTGAGTACTAGTCTGATCCTCAGTCATCACACTGTGAAGGTCAGTCGGTTTTGGAGGACCAAGAATCCTCGTTCCCTCTTCATTGCTTTAGGCGTGGCCTGGCCTGGGAGTCTGCAGTCTGTGACAGGTTGGCAAAGTGAGCCTTCCACTTCCAGGTTTATTTTTTTTTTATCTGTGCTAGAAAGAAATAGCCACTGAACACTGATTTATTGAGTACAATTTGCCTGAGTTTTGAGAGCTTAGAAATGTATTCTTGGGACTACACACTTGACCTAAAACACCCAGTGGCCTACCACACATATACCCCTCACCTCCATTACCAATGGCAGGATGGCCACCTTCACTGTTAATGAAGACCTGTTCTCCAGGACAGAGTCATTCATACAATTCTGTCTTCATAGGCTTATTGGGGAAATGTGAGATAAGGTATTTAAATTGAAACATACCTACGAGTCCATCTTTTTTTCCACTGATGGAATGAATCCCTTTCATACTGTTTCTTAAAGATACTCAACCAGTCCTGCTTAAGTACTTCCCCCGAGAGGAAAGTCACTATTTACAGATTCCCCAGCCCCCTTCGTTGCTGACTAGTTTGTACTGAGAAAGATCTCTCCCACAGAGGTGCAAAGCAATTTTGAGGACTCTCTTTGTGCTTTTCTTTGGTAGATCAGAGTTTAGACTTCAAACGATTTCTTGGGTATCTCTTTATGAGTCAAAGGCTCATCATCTTTATTTCAGATCTGTAACAAGGCAGGTTTCGGGAATGTGTATATGGTTTTCATGTAAACAGTCCCCAAACTCATGCATCAACCTGACAAAGTCTAGACTTGAGGGTTTGTTTCAAGAAGAAATAAAAAGCCAGCCATGATAGAGGGAATTGCAAGCCTGTAAATCGTGCTGAGGTGTGTTTATATAACTAGATTAGAGTTTAAATAAAGAAATCCTAGAGTGAACCAAACTATAAGTCGTAGTTGTAAAAGCAACCTCAGAAGGGTCAGTTGAAAGGACAGGTTACACTTGTCTTGATTGTGGACACAAGCTAGTGCAGTTTTCCAAGCAGATGGCTGGCACCTCAGGATACTGCATCCGGGAGGGAAGATTCATCATTATCATTCTCTTCGTGAGCAACTGAAGTTCAAAGAGCTGAGTGATTGCCCCAAGTCAGGCAGAGCTTTCATTTCAAGGGTCAGGAATATCTGGGACCACTCTGACCTAATCCAGGTGACAATTTACAGCAGATCCATATGAACCTGCTGACTCAGGGCAGTACCCCAAGGCTATTTCCCATTTCTTGAGACAGCAAACTCACCTGGGAGTGCCATATGAGCTGTGGATTTTGTAAACTTTCATCAGTTTCTTACAGATGCCTATGGCATGCCCCTCCTCAGCCCCCAGGAATACCTAGGACTCCTGAATCATAGTTCAACCATCAATCAAGTGTTTTAGAGAACCAGGGACGTAATCTGCTCATTGATTTTGGCTTATGCTAAAGGGTAAGAAAAGTCAGAAAAGGATTACAGAGGGGCCAGAGTAATGTATTCAAGTTATTTTTTAAAACAATGTCCAGGAAGAAGCTGAAGGAGGGAGTTTGTGGGGTCAATAAGCAAAATCAATGCTTTATACAATTTCATAGTGTTAAGTAATTTTAAGGCAAACTACTTTATACTACGTGTGTATGATTACAAAGACACAAAACTGTAAAGCGTGTGTTGCTTAACGATGGGGGTGCATTCTGAGAAACGCGTCGTTGTGAGATTTTGTTGCTGTTTGAACATCACAGTGCATGTAGAACCTACTACACCCTCAGCTGCCCGGTGCAGTCTATTGCTCCTAGGCTGCAAATACCACAACAGCTGTAACAGAATGGTAAGTATTTGTGTGTCTAAACATGTTTAAACATAGAAAAGGGATAGTAAAAATGTGGTAGAAGAGATAAAATACGGCACAGCTGTGCAAGTTGCTCTGGATGAGTCAGTGAGTGAGTTGTGAGTGAACGTGAAGCCCAGGATGTTACTGTGCACTAGTGTAGACTTTATAAACTCTGTTCGCTTAGGTTATACTAAATGCATACTTTTTTTTTTTTTTTGAAACAGAGTCTTATTTTTTCACCCTTGGTAGAGTGCCATGGCATCATAGCTCATAGCAACCTCAAACTCTTGGGCTCAAGAGATTCTCTTGCCTCACCCTCCCGAGGAGCTGGGACTACAGGTGGCCGCCACAATGCCCAGCTGTTTTTAGAGACGGGGTCTTGCTCTTGCTCAGGCTGGTCTCGGACCCTTGAGCTCAGGCAATCTACCCGCCTTGGCCTCCCAGAGTGCTAGGATTACAGGTGTGAGCCCGGCCTATGGAAAAATTATTTAAATTATTTTTCTTTCTTCCATAATAAATTGACTTTAGTTTACTGTAACTTTTTGACTTCATAAACGTTGAAATGTTTTTAACTTCTTGACAGTTTTGTAAACTGTTTTCTTTTAAATTTTCTTTTTTTTTTTGAGACAGGGTCTCACTCTATAGCCTAGGCTAGGTGCAATGGTACAATCTTAGCTCTCTGTAACCTCACACTCCTAGTTCAAGAGGTCCTCCTGCTTCAGCCTCTCAAGGGCCTCAGACTACAGGTGTGTACCAGCATGCCTAGCTAATTTTGCTGTGTTGCCCAACTTGCTCTGGAATTCCTGGCCTAAAGTGATCATCCCACCTCCAAACTGCTGGGATTACAGGCATGAGCTACCTTGCCCAGCCTGTTTTTAAATTTTTTTATTTTTTAAACCATTTTGTTAAAAACTAAGACACTAACACCCATATTACCCTCATCAGAGTCAGGATCAGCAATAGCGCTGTCTTCCACCTGCACACCTCATCCCACCGGAAGGTCTCTAGGGCGATAATGAAGGGCCCAGCAGAACCCTAACCCTGCGGTGGGGTGGGGGTGGGGGTGGGAGTAGGGGGGAGGGGAAGGGTAGGAAGTGGCTACAGTTTAAAAAGACCATTTTTTCTTCTTTAGTTCTAAATAAGTAATTGACCTTGAGTCTTTTGCTGGATGCCAGCACCTTATCTCAAGACTACTTGTAACATAGCAAGCACAAGTTTTTTTAGCAGCCAAAAGAAATAGTTTTTAAAAAAACTTTATAGTAACTATTTACCGGGAGAGTGTTTTAACTGCAAGTGGGTTATTTGCACTACAATGGTAACTAACTCCCACCCAGAGATGTCAAGGGCAGTGGGAGACACAGGGGATATAAGAGAAGGTAAAAAGGCGAGTTAGCAGGGTGGGTGGGGGGGCAGAGTCGGTCTTTCACCAGGGACTTAGAGATTCTCAGCAGCTGGCCCCAGGGTGAAAGTTGGCCCTGGTGCTCCAGCCACAACCAAGGAGTGCTTGGCGGGGTCAGTTCCAGATCGAGCCAGCCAATCCTAAACCTCCTAAGTTACCTCAGTCCCTGCGCCGACCAACCCCACAACTTGGTCCTGGTTTCCCCTGGGAAATTTCCCCTGCATTTTGTTGCAACCCAAAATGCATCACTCCAAAGAATATAAAACCTGCCATCATTTCTACCTCGCTCGGGGTTGTCCCCTCTGAGCAGAGTTCTGCCGGAGGTATGGCCCAAGCATGCTAGAAAAAAGTCACTCCTTTGTGTTTTGCATGTGTGTCTGGTGATCTCTCAGTGGCGGAATTTGGTCTTAACAATAACAAACATACAGCTTTCTTTCTTTCTTCTTCTTTTTTTTTTTTTTTTTTGAGACAGTACCACTATGTCTCCCTCAGTAGAGGGCTGTGGCATCACAGCTCACAGTAACCTCCAACTCTTCAGCTTAAGTGATTCTCTTGCCTCAGCCTTCCGCGTAACGGGACTACAGGTGCCCGCCACAATGCTCAGCTATTTTTTGCTTGCAGTTGTCATTGTTGCTTGGCAGGCCTAGGGCAGGCTCGAACCTGCCAGCTTCGCTATATGTGGTCAACGCCCTAAACACTGAGATACGGGATACAAGCCATGTAGCTTTTATCTCCTCTGAAAACAGTGTCTTCTTCTGGAACACCTCCTGAAGGACCTGCCTGAGGATGTTTTACAAAATTTCCAAATATATAAGTAGAAGGGGCATACTCTAAAAATAATGATAAAAAGTATAGTGTAATAAATTACAAAACCCAGTAACAGTCATTCATGAACACTGTCAAGTATCTTGTACGATATGTAATTGTACGTGATAGACTTTACACAGCTGGCAGAGGGGTGGGTTTATGTACTCCAGCATCACCAAAAACACACGAAGGATGGGTTGCACTATGATGTTAGGATGAACGTATCAGATGATAGGAAATTTTTCTGCTCCGTAATAACTTTATAGAACCACTGTTACATACACCATTTACTGAAATGTCACTATGCAGCACACAATTGTATTTCAAATATATCTCTTTAAGACCTGTATTCTATTAAATTAGATGGTGGAACTGCTTGAGTCTTAGCTATGTACGTAATTAGACAGAAACAAAAATGGAAAGATGCTGTAGACTGTTGGCTTAGAAATGCAGATAAATGCCATTGTCCAGCCTCCTGACATTTCGCACCTGGACCACTTTAATTAACTCCCCCTTCTCTCCCTGACTCATGATTCTCCTTTCTCTAATCCATCCTCTCTAGGGCCAGGAGGACAATGTTTGCTGTAAATGCATCTGTGGCTCCCTAGTGCCCCCAGAATAAAGTCCACATTTTTGATATGTCATTCTGAACTCTGAAATCTGGCCCTCTTGTATCTTTCTTACTTTTTGATGTTTTTTTGTTTTTGTTTTATGCAGTTTTTGTCTGGGCTTGGGTTTGAACCTGCCACCTCCGGTATATGGAGCCGGTGCCTTACTCCTTTGAGCGACAGGCGCCTCCCTCTCTGTTTTTTGTTTTTTTTTTTTGAGACAGAGCCCTGGGTAGAGTGCAGTGGCATCACAGCTCACAGCAACCTCCAACTCCTGGGCTTAAGCGATTCTCCTGCCTCCGCCTCCCAAGTAGCAGGGACTACAGATGCCTGACACAACGCCCGGCTATTTTTTGGTTGCAGTCGTCATTGTTGTTTGGCAGCCCCGCCTGGATTCAAACCCGCTACTCAGGTGTATGTGGCTGGTGCCTTAGCCGCTTGAGCCACAAGCACCCCGCCCTCATGTATCTTTCTAATCTTATCTCCCACCATGTCACCAGAAATAAAATGTTCCCTTATTCAGCAGTTGGGATCCACCTCAGATTCTCATTTAAGGAGTTATCGTACATGGAGCAGATCCCTACAGAAATCAGCTTTAAAGCAGACTTCAGGAAGGGAAGATTATTTTCCAAAGAAAGTTATATGTATAGATGCATCCTGGTCTAGGTGCTCATCTTACAGAGCAGGTGTTTGAGATGTGGGTTTTCCATTCCCTGCCTATGAAGCTGGGAGAGGCTTGAGATCAGCCTGGTCAATTAAGTTGGTTGGAAACAACCAACTGGTAACTTCCAGGATGGGGCATAGCCAGGATTCAGCTTCTGTCTCTCTCTCAGGAGGCTTGCCCTTGGATCCCAGCCTCCTCATGGTGAAGAAACCCAGGCCACAAGGGAGGTTGTAGGTGAGTGTCCCAACCAGCGACCCCACTGGGGCCCAGCTGACAGACACCACCAGGGTCAGACATGTGAGTGGACGAGCCTTCAGATGAGCCAGCCCCCACCTTTCAGACCTCCAGCCGAGGTCCCACACACTGTACAGCTGAGATGAACCTGGGCCTCCTTCTGGTCTTTCCAGTTTTCTGGCCTAAGAAACTGTGAGAGATAATAAGTGACTTACGTTGCTTCAAGTCACTAAGGTTTGGAGTGATTTGTTTCACAGCCCTTGCTAACTAATCTGGGTCATTACAAAAGTAATGATACACAAAAATCAAGAAATGTAAAATCCACACGAATGGATGGAAGCAAATGAAGCCCTCCCAGCAACGCAGACACACAGAGCAAGTTGAAACTTGAATCAGAAGGGCGTTGTGGACTGTGTTTCTTGGAAGTCAAAATGTTCATAGTGACCCATGTACCCCCCTGGTTTTACTCACTCCAGGTAACAGATTTTGATTATCAGCACATAGTATCCAATGCAGAAATCTATGTAATAAAGTTACCCACAAAGGCCTTTTTTGAAATCCTAACCTCCAATGAGGAAAAAGAAAAAAGAAAAAAATTTTAAATTTTATAAATTTTATAGGGGAAATGTTTAAATTTTATAGGGGAAAAAAAGATAGAATATTTTAATCCTGACAAGGAAATGGGTACACATGTGTACAGTATCTGATGCATAAATAAATATACCAGAACACAAATGCTGATCGGGGGTGTCCTGATTACAACCATCTGTGTCTCCTCCCTGAGTTCTGCAGGAGCCTCAGCCAGTGTGGTGTTGGGGAGAAAAGTGCGCTGGAGTTTAGATCCCCATTCATTGTGCTTGAGCCATTCCTTCCTCTCCTGTCTCCTATGCTGTGTTCCCAGGCTGCTTGTGGTAGCATTGGTTACTTTTCATTTAAAGGCCTTAACAGGATTTGTCCATCTGTCTCTGTCTCTGCAAGATGATTGCTCAATTTGGCTTCCAGTTCCGAAGCTCTGTCCGTTGATTTGGACAATGATTTGGTCCATTAGCCATCCCATTCATTCTTGATGACTAAGTCATGTCATTGTATGGCTGTTCCAAGCTTTTTTTATTGTTGTTATCAGTTCTTGGGTTGATTTCCAACAATTTTGGTCCAGGAAGATAAATGCCCCCTGGGTAGCCAATTCTCAATTGTACATTAGCCTCTTGTAGCATTTTCCTTCTGCTTCTCTGGCTGAGGGTCACGGGGTGAGGCCTGAGTATTGCTGTGGTCTAGGGAGACAGAACAAATGATGGTTAAAAACAATCCTAGAGACTATTTGAAGGTCAACGAATCTTCCTTGCACACCTGAGAGTGAGCCGATGTCTGCTTCACAGTCAGCGTGCTCAGGAGAGTCAACTCTTGAACATCTTAACAGTGGGGAATAGGGGTCAGTAAAATCTGCAATTAAGCCTATCTTCTCCACAGACTTTCATTACACTGAGATAAGGACACAGGTAATTTGGGGGAGGGGGAGATTTCGACTCATTGAGAGAGAAGTGAAGGAACCTACTGTGAAGACCTGACTGTGAACGAGCCAACTGCCTAGCTGGCCTGTCCTCAACCCTCCATCCCTGACAAGATGACAGCGTCATCCGTCACCCAGTAGGAAACACAGCACAGAGGAAACAGCTGCTCTTTTTCCAGGCTTTGGTCTTATATTCCAGCTAATTGCTTTTCCAGGGAGAAAGGCCCTTAGCGGTTTGGTTCTGATGTTCATCCTGTTGCAGAACAGAGTAGCAGCTGAGTACGTAGGCTTGGGGTTTCCAAGCACAAGGACAAGTTGCAGAAGCTGTCTAAAGCTTTAGTCTCCTCTCTGTCAGACGGGGATAATCCTGCCACTCCCGGGAGACCCATGTGAGTAGCAGATGAGGTAAAGCTTATAAAATGTGGAGCAGAGCACCTGGGATGGAGCACGTGCTCATAAACGGCAGTTGTTATCAAACTCAGCATATCAGGCCGGGCGTGGTGGCCCACCCCTGTAATCCTAGCACTCTGGGAGGCCAAGGCGGGTGGATCCCTTGAGCTCAGGAGTTCAAGACCAGCCGGAGCAAGAGTGAAATTTCCGTTTCTACTAAAAATAGAAAAATTAGGGGAGGGGATGGAGGAGGCTGGGATGAGGTAGGGTTTTGGGGGGGAACCTCACCTAATGTACATAATGCAATGGTACATTTCAAAACTACTAAGAAAAGAGTATGATTGTCTTACCACAACAAATAAGTAAGCGAGGTGATGGATGTTAATCAGTTCCATGTAAGCATTTCACATTGTATATCAAATCAGTACACTATACCCATAAATGCAGCAATGTACACAGTTATGATTTAATAAAGAAAAAAAAATAGAAAAACTAACTGGGTGTTGTGGCAGGCACCTGCAGTCCCAGCTACTGGGGAGGCTTAGGCAGGAGGATTGTTTGAGCCCAAGAATTTGAGGTTGCCGTGAGTTATGATGCCACAGCACTCTAGCCTGGGCAAAAGAGTGAGACTCTGTCTCAAAAAGAAACAAAACTAAACCAGAACGTTAGAGTTGCAAAAAAACATAAGAGGCGATTCTTTCTTAATTTCTGATTTTCCATATGTGGCAACTGAAGACTAGAAAAGTGAGAGACTTACTGAAGTTTGCATAACTAGTCTGAGCAGGGTCCTGGCAAGCAGAACCAGGGCTTACCTGGGTCCCCAGAGACATGCAGCCATCACAGCTCCAGAACTCTCTTCATCTTTCCAAATTGAAATTCTGTTCCATTAAATAATAATTGATGGACTTTTACATTAGAATTAAAAAAAATTTTTTTTTGAGACAGAGTCTTACTATGTCACCCTTGGTAGAATGCCCTGGCATCACAGCTCACAGCCGCCTCCAACTCTTGGGCTTAAGTGATTTTCTTGCCTTAGCCTCCCAAGTAGCTGGGACTATAGGAGCCTGCCACAACGCCCGGCTATTTTTTGGTTGCAATTGTCATTGCTGCTTAGCAGACCCTGGCCAAGTTCGAACCCGCCACCCTAGGTGTATGTGGCTGGCGCCCTTGCCTATTGAGCTACGGGCACTGCCAGAATTCAAATATTTTGAATGAGGAAAATAAATGTCCAGGCCCGGCATATAGTGTTGACTTATAAGTTCTCTTCTTCTTCTTCAACTATTAGTGGATTACATCATTTTTTTTCACTCTTACTTAGAAACTATTTATTCATTTTTGGACCATGAGAGCTTTGATTTTCCACTCTCCATCCCTGATAGGCTCTTGCTGTGTCCTGGGGCTGGCTGGAGGGGAACCCTGGCTTGACAGCATGTACTCTCCCTTCCAGACCCTGCCTCCCCTCCTCTCCACCCCGCCTTATCTTCCAGGATTCCTTGATCACTGTGGTGCCTCAACACTGACCAATGTAGTGATGAAGGGACGTGAGAAAGATAGTCTGTCTTCATAGGAATGGGCAGAATCCTACATGATTGGTAGAAAGAAAAAGTGCTTCAAACCGGTAACTGCAAGTCACACCTAGGAAGCTGTCAGGACACAGTGACAGCCACACTAGTTAAACCTAAATCTTTGCACTTGGAAGGTTCTCGCCACTGGCTGAAGTCCTGTGAGACGAGAGCTGCACAGGCCGCAGGTCAGCTTGCATGAGAGCCACGGTTTCTGGGCTGGAGCAGACTCTGCCCTGGCTGATGGCTCTATATCAGACTGGACACCTTCAGAACCAGGTGGTCGTCCAGACCAACCCAGTGGTGGTTTCAAATGCCTCCCAAGTGTCATTGGGGTCTGGGGTGACTGGCGAGAGGGCTAAGGGAAATGGGAGGTTAATGTGGCCAAGCTTGCGCGGGATGCATCCCAGGAGAAACCGATGGACCGCTCATGCTCAGAGCTAAGGGGACTGTAACGAGGGAGGAAAAAGACAGGAGGTGCATTCGCCCACGGCTGTGATGGGCAGCTGCTGGGGCCTGGGGGCTTGCCCTGCTCCCCCAAGGAGCCTCCAGCAGGCTCAGCCTCACCACTGGGGAACATTCCCCAGAACTTCATATCCTATCTCTATTCCAGGGACAGAGTTTCCTTGTAGGAGTTGTTAATTGTTAGTGATTTCCTTCTTAATCACTTTTCCCTGTTAAATCCCAGTCATCCATTTAAAAACCTGAATTCTCTTATGATAATTTTAGTAAGAATAATAGCTTAACTATGAGCACGTGCTGTGTGCCAAGCACTGTGTTAAGCACAGTACACGTGCAACACATTTTATCTGCATGACAATGCTACATAATTGTCATATGATGTGGAAACCAAGGCATTGTCAGGATAAGTGACTCACTGGAGGTTGCAAGAGCAGGAAGCAGAGCAAAGACAGACAGAATCCAGGCTGTCCTGGCTCTGCCCCTCGTTTCTGATCTTCCCAAGAGGGCAATTCTAGCCAGTCGCCTTTCTGTTGGTCTTGTTAGCTAAGTTCAAAAGACATTCAAGGCTGGAGCCCATAGCTCAGTGAGTAGGGTGCTGGCCACATACACGTAGGCTGGGGGGTTCCGGGCCTGCTAAACAACAATGACAACTGCAACAACAAAAAAAAATACCCAGGTTTTGTAGCGGGTGACTGTATCCCAGCTATTTGGGAGGCTGAGGCAAGAGAATCGCTTAAGCCCAAGAGTTTGAGGTTGCCGTGAGCTGTGACACCATATCACTCTACTGAGGGTGACAGCTTAAAACTGTCTTAAGAAAAAGAAGGAAAGAATGGGATCACTTGTTCTTTTCTTATTAATAAGTTTGAGTTGTCTGTGGATTCTGGTTATTAGACCTTTGTCGGAAACAGAACCTGAAAAAATCTTCTCCCATTCTGAGGGCTGTCTACTTGCTTTACTTACTGTGTTCTTGGAAGTGCAGAAACTTTTTAGTTTGATCAGATCTCAGTAATGTATTTTTGATGTTGCTTCAATTGCCCAGGGTGGGGGGGGGTCCTCCTCATGAAGTATTCTCCCAGGCGAATTTTTTCAAGTATTTCCCCTGCACTCTCTCCAAGAATTTTTATAGTTTCATGTCTTAAGTTTAAGTCCTTGAACCAGTGAGAGTCAATTTTGTTTTAGGAGAGTCAATTTTTGTTAGAGGAGAAAGGTGCGTGTCTAGTTTCAGTCTTCCACAAGTCACCAGCCAATTCACCCAGGACCATTTGTTAAATCTTTCCCCCAATTTATGTTTTTGATAGGCTTATCAAAGATCAATGACGATAAGTGTCTGGGTTCACCTCTTGGTTTTCAATTCTGTTCCATACATCTACCTCTCTATTTTTGTGCCGGTACTGTGCTGTTTTGATCACTATAGATTTACAGTATAGTCTGAAGTCTGGTAGCATGATTCCTCCTAATTTGTTTTTAATTCTGAGTAATGTCTTGGGTATTCGAGGTTTTTTTCTGTTTCCATATAAAACGAAGTACTAATTTTTCCAGATCTTTAAAGTATAACAGAGGTGCTTTAATAGGGATTGCATTAAAATTGTGGGCAAGAAACATGAACAGAAGCTTCTCTGAAGAAGACAGGCACATAGTCTACAGATACATGAAAAAATGCTCATCATCTTTAATCATCAGAGAGATGCAAACCAAAACCATTTGAGATATCATCTAACTCCAGTAAGAGTAGCCCACATCCCAAAATCCCCAAACTACAGATGTTGCTGTGGATGTGGAGAAAAGGGAACACTTTTGCACTGCTGGTGGTAATGCAAGCTAGTACGTTCCTCTTGGGAAGAAGTTTGGAGAATACTCAGGGGTCTAAACGTAGACGTGTCATTTGATCCTGCAATTCCTCTATTGGGTATATATCCAAAAAACCAAAAACCACTTGGCAACAAAAATATTTGCACCAGATTGTTCATTGCAGCTCAATTCATAATTGCCAAGTCATGGAAGAAGCCCAAATCCCCATCAACCCATGAATGGATTAATAAATTATGGTATATGTATACCATGGAATACTATGCAGCCTTAAAAAAGATGGATACTTTAGCTCTTTTATGTTTACATGAATGGAGCTGGAAAATATTCTTCTTAGTAAAGTATCTCAGGAATGGAAAAAAAATAGCAAATGTACTCAGTACTACTGTGAAACCAATTTATAATCACTCACACTTTCATATGAAAAATCAATCATAACTACAGCCCAGGATGAAGGAGGGAAGGGGAGGGGGAGGGAAAAAGAGGGGGGTGGTTCGATAGAGGGAGGATTAATGATGGGACTGCACCTATGGAGCATATTGCAAGGGTACAAGTCAAATCTATCAAGTATGGAACACAAGTGTCTTAACACTATGATTAAGTAAATGAGGTGAAAGCCATATTAATTAGTAGGATGTAAGCACTCCAAGTTGTACAAATAATCAGCACATTGAATCCTGCAAAGGCATTAATGTATTCATGATCTATGTATATGTGACTTAATTAAAAAAAGACATTCAAAATTGGAGTAGTAAGCTGGAAAGAAACATCACTACAACATCTTTAAACACAAGCCAGTAAAAATAATAATTGTTCTAGTAGCCAAAACTTGAAATACTAACAGAAAACTTGGAATTTCCCCTTATTTTTTGCGTAAAAATATATGTAACATAAAATTTACTGTTTTATCCATTTTAAGAGTACAATTCACTGTCTTTAAATAACTCACAATATTGTGCAAACATCCCCACTAGCTGATCCCAAAATTTTCCCTCTCCTCAAACTGAAACTCTGTACCCTTTGAGCAATAACTCCTATTTTCTTCTCTTCTCTGCTTTGGGCTATTGTGATAGTTCTGCTCTGAACAAGAGCGTACATGTGTCTGAGTCCCTGTTTTCGATTCTTTGTGTACATACTTAAGAGTGGAATTGCTGG
Source organism: Loris lydekkerianus (assembly GCA_963574355.1). Lineage (NCBI taxonomy): Eukaryota > Metazoa > Chordata > Mammalia > Primates > Lorisidae > Loris > Loris lydekkerianus. Next base: position 36,720 of record CAUYPK010000861.1, on the reverse strand, counting down.
GTCACATGGGAATTCTATATTTAATTATGTGAGAAATTCTTTTTTGCCAAGGAAATAAACTACTTCAAATAAAGGAGATAAAGGCTGGTCACCATCATGATGCACATCTGTAATCCCAGAGTTTGGGGAGGTTGAGAAAGGAGCCTAAGAGTTCAAGACCATCCTGGGCAACATAGTGAGATCTCATCTCCATAAAAAATAAAAACATTAGTCAGCAGTGGTAGTGCACGCCTTTAGTCCCAGCTACTCAGGAGGCTGAGGCAGGAGGGTGGTTTCATCCTAGGAGTTTGGGGCTGCAGTGAGCTACAGTCATGCAACTATCCTCCAGCCTGTCCAGGACTTTGTCTCTTAAAAAAAAAAAAAAAAATGCCAAATGCAATAACTCATACCTGTATTCCTAACCAAGTTTGGAGGATCCTTTTAGCCCAGGAATTTGAGACTAGCCTGAGCAAGAATAAGACCCTATCTCTACTAAAAAATAGAAAAATTAGCCAGGCGTCCTGGTGGGCACCTGTAATCCCAGCTACTCAGGAGGCTGAGGCAGCAGGATCACTTGAGCCCAGGAGTTTGAGGCTGCAGTGAGCTGAGCTCCATGCAACTGCACCCTAGCGATAAACTGCAATTGTATAGAATAAATTTTATCTCTGATTAAATTAAACAACTAATTCTGTTTGTGTGGAGGATGGCAATGATATCCTTTTTCTAATTCATTTTACTTATTTTAGTTTTTACTTTTAAGGACAGGGTCTTGCTATGTTGCCCAGGCTGGAGTTCATTGGTTGGTTATAGGCACCGTCATAGCTCACTGCAGCCTTCGAACTCCTGGGTTCAAGAGCTCCTCCTGCCTCAGCATCCTGAGTAGCTTGGACTATAGGTGCCTGCAATTGTGCCTGCAATGATATCCTTGACGATCTATTTTGAATTTTATAACACAAAAAATATAAAGATACTTAAATTGTAAAATACATATTCTAAATTCAGCCTAATTGAAGTAAATCTGTGGTTGCCTTACAAGGAGTAAAGTCTCTCCCTTCTAGAGGTGATGTTTAAAAGATAGTCTAGAAGAACTGGCTGTGTCTGCTGTCAACAGACTCTGGGCCTGGCCTGGGTTCCTTAAACCAGGAAGAATCCTTAAGCCAGGATGGCAGCTTGGGGGTGGGGAGCGTGAGGGAGAAGAATCCCTGGATTCTGCCTGAAATCACTCTTCGGCCATCTCTGGCTGATCAGAGACGTTGTAGTTCAGAGTTGCAGGTGGTCTGAAGTTGAGAGAGCAAAGTCTCATTATAAAAATCTGGAGTTGGTGTCACGGGCGCCTGTAGTCCCAGCTACTTGGGAGGCTGAGGCAAGAGAGTTGCTTAAGCCCAAGAGTTGGAGGTTGCTGTGAGCTGTGAGCTGTGTCACTATGGCACTCTACCAAAGGCGACATAGTGAGACTCTGTCTCAAAAAAGAAAAGAAAAGATGTTTGCATTGTGGTGGGCGCCTGCAGTCCCAGCTACTCGGGAGGCTGAGGTAAGAGAATCACCTAAGCCCAAGGATTTGGAGGTTACTGTGAGCTGTAAGGCCACGGTACTCTAACTAGGGTTAATAAGTGAGACTCTGTTTCAATAATAATAATAAAAAAATCTATACACATTAAAAAAAATATCTGGAGTTGGGCAGCGCCTGTGGGTCAGTGGGTAGAGCGCGGGCTCCATATACCGAGGATGGCAGGTTGGAACCTGCCCCTGGCCAAACTGCAACAAAAAATAGCCAGGTGTTGTGGTGAGCACCTGTAGTCCCAGCTACTTGGGAAGCTGAGGCAAGAGAATCACTTAAGCCCAAGAGATGGAGGTTGCTGTGAGGTGTGACGCCACAGCACTCTACCAAGCGCGACAAAGTGAGACTCTGTCTCTACCCCCCCCCCCAAAAAAAATCTAGAGTTCCCGTGCAAAGGCCACTAAGAGCAGTCCTGGCAAAACCAGGAAAGGTGATAGCTCCCCAATCCCTCATTTCCTCTGAAACGTCTTGTCAGAGCTTTGCTCTTTTTGCTCAGTTCAAAGTGCCAGTACCCATGTGTGGTCTTTCTGGAGGCAGGCAGGTAGGGGCAGGGAGGGGGCAGCTGTGACTTTGAAAATGTCCTCCTGGCCAGCCTGATACTTGCTTCTGTGTCCAGAGAGTCACTGCAAGCAGGTTACATTAAAACAGAAATGCCAGCACCAAATGGATATTAGAATTACACTAGACTCAATTATTTATTTATTTATTCATTTTTTGAGACAGAGTCTCACTCAGTGCCGTGGCAACATAGCTCACAGTAACCTCAAATTCTTGGACTTGAACAATTCTCTTGCCTCAGCCTCCTGAGTAGCTGGGACTATAGGTGTTCACCACAATGCTGGGCTAATTTTTCTATTTTTAGTAGAGATGGGGTCTTGTTCTTGCTCAGACTGGTCTCTAACTCCTGAGCTCAAGCAATCTACTTGCTTCAGCCTCCCAGAGTCCTAGGATTATAGTCATGAGTCACTGTGCCTGGCCTATTTATGTTTTTGAGCTAAGGTCTCACTTTGTCACCCAGGCTAGAGTACAGTGACACGATCATTGCTCACTGTAGACTCCAACTCTTAGACTCAAGGGATCCTCCTCCCTCAGCCTCCTGAGTAGCTGGGACTACAGGCCCACACCAGCACATCTGTCTATTAAAATTTTTTTTTGTAGGCTTGGTGCCTATTGCTCAAGCAGCTAAGGCACCAACCACATACACCTGAGCTGCCGGTTTGAATCCGGCCCAGGACCGCCAAACAACGATGACGGCTGCAACCAAAATAGCCACGCATTGTAGTGGGTGCCTGTAGTCCCAGCTACTTGGGAGGCGGAGGCAGGAGAATCGCTTGAGCCCAGGAGTTGGAGGTTGCTGTGAGCTGTGATGTGACAGCACTCTACCTGGGGCGACAACAAAATTTTTTTTTTTTGCAGAGATGGGGTCTTGCTATGTTGACCAGGCTGAACTGAATGAACTCCTGGCCTTAAGTGATCCTCTTGCTTTTGGTGTCTGAAAGTGCTGAGATTACAGGCATGAGCCACTGCACCTGGCCAGCGTTGTCTTTATTTATTTATTTAACACAGAGTCTTACTTGGCCACCCTTTATAGAGTGCCATGGTGTCGTAGCTCACAGCAACCTCAAATTTGGGGGCTCAAACAATCCTCTTGCCTCAGCCTCCTAAGTAGCTGGGACTGCAGGTGCCCAGCACAATACCTGGCTAGTTTTTCTATTTTTAGTAGAGATGGGGTCTCACTCTTGCTCATGCTGGTCTCAAACTCCTGAGTTTAGGCAATTCCCCCACCTCAGACTCCCAGAGTGCTAGGATTACAGGTGTTAGTCACCGTACTCGCTAGGATTCAATTTATTTATTTATTTATTGTAGAGACAGAGTCTTATTTTATCACCCTCGGTGGAGTGCCATGGCATTATACAGCTCACAGCAACTTCCAACTCCTGGGCTTAGGCAATTCTCTTGCCTCAGCCTCCCCAATAGCTGGGACTATAGACGCCTGCCACAATGCACAGCTATTTTTTGGTTGCAGTTGCTTCGAGGCTGGGTTTGAACCCACCACCCTCAGTATATGGGACTGGTGCTCTACTCACTGAGCCACAGGCGCTGCCCCCAGGATTCAATTTATTAATAAGCATCTCAGGCGACGAATTTTCTCTCTAGCTCTTCTTTTTCTTTCTTCTTCTCCTCCTTTTTTTTTTTTTTTTTTTTTAATACAGAGTCTAACTATGTTGCTCTTGTTAGCAACCTCTAAATTCTGGCCTTAAGGATCCTCTCATTTTGAAAAAATTCTCAGGCAGCTAGTAAGCAGCAGCAGGAGTAACACTACTATTAGTAATAACAATAATGGGCGGCGCCTGTGGCTCAGTGAGGTAGGGCGCCAGCCCCATAGACCGAGGGTGGTGGGTTCAATCCCAGCCCCGGCCAAACTGGAATAAAAAAACAGCCGGGCATTGTGACGGGTGCCTGCAGTCCTAGCTACCTGGGAGGCTGAGGCAAAAGCATCGCCTAAGTCCAGGAGCTGGAGGTTGCTGTGAGCTGTGCAACACCATGGCACTCTACCGAGGGTGATAAAGTGAGACTCTGCCTCTACAAAAAAAAGACAAAGTAATAACAATAATGATAATGATAACAACACTCATGGGCACCGCGTGCCAAGCCCAGTACTGAGCACTTTATGAGTGAACAAAGCTATTCCTTCTTAACAATCCCATGGGGCTGATGTTCTTATTATCTCCAATGTACAGGTGGGGCAAATAAGCTTCAGAGAGGCTAAGTATTTTGTTCAATGTCACTGGTTGAATGCAGAGTCAGGATTCAAACTGGCCTCTCATCTTCTACCAAGGAAGAGGAAGGTGATGATTTACCTTGCATTCTAGTATGAACTGAACCCTCAGTTGTGATTTGTTTCCTATCCACCACCCCCCTCACCCGCTGTCCTCTCTTCTTACACACATTGGGCATAGTCTGGTGGTTATGGGCAGTCTGTCGGGGTCAGGCTTGTCATCTTTGTTTGGGTGTGGGGAGCAGATGGCCTAGGGGCCTCTTTACTGCACTCTCCAAGATTTACTAATCCCACTTTCCAAATCTTCTATCACAGAAATGTGGCTTCATTCTCTCTGAGCTTTTGCACTGTCCCCATAAGGCTTGGGCCCTAATTTCTCAGGGTTCTCATTTCTCCTGAACACGGGCTCGTCTCAATTTGGGCAACTGCCGTGGGAGTCAGGCAGAAGTTCTCAGTGGGTCTGCATATGGGGTCAGGTAGGCCAGACGAGGAGTCCCAGCTGTCACTTGTAACTTGGGCATGTTCCCCTACCTCTTTAAGCCTCAGTTTCCGCAACTATAAAATGGGAAAAAAATTTAAATAATATAGGGTGGTGCCTGTGGCTCAGTGAGTAGGGCACCGGCCCCATATACGGAGGGTGGCGGGTTCAAACCTGGCCCTGGCTGAACTGCAACCAAAAAATAGCTGGACGTTGTGGCGGGCGCCTGTAGTCCCAGCTGCTTGGGAGGCTGAGGCAGGAGAATCGCGGAAGCCCAAGACCTGGAGGTTGCTGTGAGCCATGTTACGTCACGGCACTCTATTGAGGGTGGTAATGTGAGACTCTGTCTCTACAAAGAAAAAAAAAAAAAAAATATATATATATATATATATGTATATATATATATTATATATATATATGTATATATATATTATATATATATATGTATATATATATTATATATATATATGTATATATATATATATTATATATATATATATATATATAATATATTATATATATATTTATATATATATGTACCTGGCTGGACTCTATCTCTGTCTCTGAGACAGAGATTCTGTCTCTACAAAAAAAAAATATATATATATATATTATATATATATATATATATATTTATGTATATATATGTACCTGGCTGGACTCTGTGACTCACTCCTGTAATCCCAGCACTCTGGGAGACTGAGGCAGGAATATCACTTGAGGCTAGGAATTTGAGACCAGCCTGAGCAAGAGTGAGACCCTGTCTCTACAAAAAAATAAAAAACTTAGCCAGAGATGATGGCCCTTGCCTGTAGTCTCAGCTACTGGGGAGGCTGAGCCAGGAGGATTGCTTGAGCCCAGGAATTTGAGGTTGCTGTGAGCTGTGATGATGCCACGGCACTCTCATCTGTGGGATTAAAGAAAATAATTTGTGCAAAATGCTTGGAGTAGTTCCTGAGAAATAATAACCTTTCAGTAAATGTCAGCTATTATAATCAGATGTTAAATAAATAGATGCCCATCTTAACCAGCTTTATTTCCCGTTCTCATTGCTGTTGGTCGCTATGAGCTTTAGGCTCCTTGAAGAGTCTTATCTCCACTGTCCGCCCCCACTAGGCCCCTGACCTGGGCTTGGAATAGGACCTGTCAGCCACCATCAGGTGTCTGCCCAGATGAGGGACATCTGCTTAAATCCCTGCTAAGAGCTGAACTTTTCATAATTAATCTGTCCTTCAGGAATATCGCCAGCCAATTTTCAACTTTCCTTCTCAAGTTGCCTGTGAGTTCATCAGGGTGTGAGCTGAGTTCCTGTTGGTGATTATCTTCTTATGTTTGAATGGGAACCCGTGGTGGTGGTCAGCTGGGGTGGAGCTGGGGAGAGGGAAGAGGGGGCCATCACGTTCTATTATCTCAAAATCTGTTTTCAACTCCTATTTTTTTTTAGACAGAGCCTCAAGCTGTCGCCTTGGGTAGAGTGCTGTGGCATCACAGCTCACAGCACCCTCCAACTCCTGGGCTCAAGCTATTCTCCTGCCTCTGCCTCCCAAGTAGCTGGGATAATAGGCTGCTCACCACAACGCCCAGCTATTTTTTGGTTGCAGCTATCATTGTTGTTTGGCAGGCCCAGGCTGGATTCGAACTCGCCAGCTCAGGTGTATGTGGCAGGCACCGAACCATCAACTCCTATTTTTTTTAAAATAGGGAACCCCAAACCATTTGCCAATTAGCATATTCTTGTTCCCAAATTGCTGCTAAGAACATTTTTAGCCCTTGCTGTCTGCAGATGTGATGCTATATCTCTGTGCTCATCTCGAAGTTGTAGGAGGACCTTAACCATCTCACATATTATGTATTTCTCTTTTTTATTTTTGAGACAGAGTCTCACTTTGTCCCCCTTGGTAGAGTGCCATGGGGTAACAGCTCACAGCAACCTCAAACTCTTGGGCACAAGTGATCCTCTTGCCCAGGACTACAGGTGCCTGCCACAGTGCATAGCTATTTTTAGAGATGAGATCTCGCTCTGGCTCAGGCTGGTCTTGAACTCATGAGCTCAGGAAGCAGAACCCACCCAGAATGGTCTTTCCTTTCACGGGCTCTGCTCCTCAGCCCTGGCCAGCCCCTTTCTCTCTACCCAGTTCACATCTCCTGCTGTTTCTAGAGCTGTGGCCTCACCCTGGGCTTCCGTCCATCCTGATTAGCCCTTTAAGTGGATTTTTCTGTCCATCTATAGTTTGTTGTGGATGTTTGTGTTTCTGTCATTTCTGTTTATGCACATTTACAATTAGCTTATGATCTGTCCTAATGGAGAGTTAAGTGGCATGAATAATTTAAAAATAATTTACAGTTGGCTTTGGAATGCATTTCTGCACTCATGTTTGAATTTGGAGGTGTCTGATAGTCTGATCATTTGCATTTCAAGCTAAGTAATGAAGCCATGATCTACCATGCCTTGGGAGGAGTAGGGAAATTATTCAGTTTTTTTGAAAAGTTCCTTCGGCTTCCAACTGCCTGAAGAAGTTGGAAAGCATCTCTCCGGGTGTCTGTCTCTGCCATTTGTCTGGTACACAAGGTCTCTATCGTGGGGGGAGGTAATCAGAAGGCTGACTTAGGGGAAAATTATCAGGGCTCATGTAATTATCTGAGTTAGAAAAATTCCTTCCTTATAAGACTCTGCCAAATGAACATTCATTAAACATGTCTGCTCATAAGCACATACACAAATGTAAGTGGTCTCATTGTTTTGGAAAATTGTCTCTTTGCAATCCTTATTGTAAAATACACAAGCAGTGCGATGTATGATTGAAAATATTAACAGGCTTTAAACGATCAGGGTCCTTTCACATAAACATGGGTGCCCACACAGGGCTGAGTAAACAGATGACATTCATGCTGGTGTGCTGGGCGACGTTTGCAGCCCTGACAGCACCATGAGAAATATTTAAGTTGAACTGATTTGTTATATAAACACTCTAACCTCAAACTCGGCCTGAGCAATTACACTGCTCTCCTCTGAGGTCTGCTGTGCCAAAACAGAGGGGGCACGGACTGGCTTTCATTTTAATCGTGGGATGAAAGATAGTTGACAACCTATCTGAGAGTTCATATTTTTAAAGCATTTCAGGAGACTAAAATACAGACCTGGGGTGCTAAAGAGAAACTTAACCACTGAGTGTGATTTTATGAAATTGAACTCAAAGTATGGGTCTAGACCAGTGGGTCCCCAATCTTCTTGGCAACAGGGACCAGTTTCATGGAAGATAGTTTTTCTATGGACTGGCCCAAGCAGTGGGGAGTTGGTTTTGGGATAATTCAAGTTCATTGCTTCTCCACCTCAGATCCTCAGGCGTTAGAGTCTCATAAGGAGGTGCAACCTGGACCCCCCACAGGTGCAGTTTGCTCTGCAGAATCTAATGCCTGTGCTGATGTAACAGGCATCATATCAGAAATTGAATGGGAAAAATATCAGATCTTTATTTTCACTGTCTTCTAACTGTAACGTAGCATTTCCTTCTGCTACGAAGGCCAGTAACAAACCACAGTGGTGGCAATAGTACCTATGTCTTTGTCGCCAGTAGGAATTGTTTCTGCAGTTTTTGCAGATACAGTAGCATTTATGCTCGTCACTGCCTTAAAATTATGGCATTCGTAGACCTGCGACTGCCCTTGTTCCCCGTGTAAAGAGCCACATACAGCATGGTGACCAAATGTCATTACCTGGTCTACGTTTATCAGGTTTGCTTTACGGTTTTAGTGTCAGCATTGAAAAGTGTTCTGAGAAGGGGGCCCTGGCACATGAAAGGTCGTAATCCCTTGGACTAGATGAAATTCTAATGGCCTAAATTCTGGTTCTGTGGCAGAGTTGCCCTGTGTGGATGTTGCTATCCCACATCTGTGCCTGAGGCCAGCCCTGAATCTAATGGGGAGTCTTGATCTATGTAATAGGAGCACAGGCAGTGCCAGTCACCAAAGTGTCCCCTGCCTGATACAGATGATATAAGCAGCTCTGGACACTGTAGAGCGCTGTGTCCATGTACACCTTGGCTCAGTGGATTACGAAGATGAACAAATCTGGGAGGGGTGCTTCTAAAATTCCCATAAGCCACCAAGAAGACCCAGGAGGGGCTGGGGCTGGGAGGAGCTCTTGCCAACAGCAAGGGCTAGCCCCGGGGGGGGGCTTTTCATCCACCTGCCAGAGGATTTATGCTTGTAGTCCCCAACCCTCACACTGCAGAACCTGTTAGGAACCAGCCAGCAGCAGAGGCTGAGCCGTGGGCCCGTGAGCAAAGCTTCATCAGTATTCATCCCCATGGCTCACATCACCACGCTAGCTCCTCCTCCTGTCTGGTCAAGTCTACCTTGTTTGACCTACAGCTGAGAACATTCGTGGCGTCTCTCTGTGGCTTCATTAGGGCTTAAGGCAGTACAGAAAGATCTGTTTCGTGATCGACGGTTAACAATGCTTGACTTTTTCAGAGGATACAGATTATAGATTTGATAACAACAAATGCTATTAGAACCGACTTACTACTTTTAGTCCTTTGTACATACAAAAGCAACTATGTGTATGTGAATTTTCCTGGAATAAATAAGGTATGTTTAATATACAATCTTATTTGTGAGCACAAATATGATACAAATCTTATTTGTGAGCAAAATTATGATAAAACCTAAACTCTGGCTACCACTAGATGGAAGGGAACTAGAATTCTCTTTAAATATCCAGGGTGAAGAATACTCCTGTGTAACTTTAATGGAGTCAGCACATCCTAGTTAAAACAAACAAAATAACCCTGGCAATAGAGAAATAAAAAGAATATTAATGAACATGTTGGCTAATTGCCTTACTGTTGTTCTCCTGAGTTTTTGTTCCTCTCTCCCTCAGGTGACCCCTACAGCATGCGCTTCAGGGAGCTTTCCCAGAAGATTCTGGGACAACCTTTGCAGGTGTTACCTCCACTGGCCCTCAAGCAGAGAGAGGATATGACCACATGTTTGTGTGCCATGGAGGGTAATTGGAGCTCCCTCACCATTTCTGGGCCCGTTTTTTTTTTTTTTTTTAATTTTTTAATTAAATCATAGCTATGTACATTAATGCAATCATGGGGTACAATGTGCTGGTTTTATATACAATTTGAAATATTTTCATCACACTGGTTAACACAGCCTTCATGGCCTTTTCTTAGTTATTGTGTTAAGACATTTAAATTTTACACTTAGTAAATTTCACATGTACCCTTGTAAGATGCACGGTAGGTGTGGTCCCACCAATTACCCTCCCTCCACCTCTCCTCTCCCTCCCTCTCCCCTTTTTCTTTGGCTATAATTGGGTTATAGCTTTCATATGACAGCTATAAATTGGTTTCATAATAGGGCTGAATACATTGGATACTTAAACTTCCATTCTTGAGATACTTTGCTAAGAATATTTTCCAGCTCCATCCATGTAAACATAAAAGAGCTAAAGTATCCATCTTTCTTTAAGGCTGCATAATATTCCATGGTATACATATACCACAATTTATTAAACCATTCATTGTTGATGGGCACTTGGGCTTTTTCCGTGACTTAGCAATTATGAATTGGGCTGCAATAAACATTCTGGTACAAATATCTTTGTTATAATGTGATTTTTGGTCTTCTGGATTCCTAGCAGAGGAATTGTAGGATCAAATGTGGTCTGTGTTTTTTAAACGAGAGTTGTCATATATAGGGAAAATGGTAAATTGTGACTAAACGTACCTTTATTTACAAAATATTCATTACAAAATTTTACAAAATATTCTCTACATGTTGGCCACCATTTTGTCAGGTTTTGTAAATAAAGCTATATTTAGCTATAATTTCCCTATACATGGTGACTTTAGGGATTTCAATTATTGAGGCAGAAAGAATTCAAGACCCACTCTTCTTGGGGACAGTTTCTAACCTAAAGCCACCATGCCAAAGATTATGTCAGAAAGGATGGTTGATAACTGGCTCCTCCCAGTTCTCCCCTAAATAACTCTTCCTCTTGTCTCTGAATGCCTTATGTCCTCATAAGCTGATAAGCCCACTAATTAACCCGCAGACACCCCACCAGCAGGGTAGTGAATGGAAAACAAATCAATCAGGGCCCGAGTAATGACACTGGGAGGAATTAAATAAGCCCACACAATGGGGACAGTCTGAAGCTGCCAGCAACCCCTGTGTTATAGGTCCTCCCAAGGGGAGTCCTGAAAAGCTCCCCTACATCTGTGTAGGATGCCCCCCCTCACTGATGAGTTGCCTGATGAAAGTAGGTAAGGAAAGAAGTCCGTAGTCTAAAGACCTTTGAATATAGATTTTTAAAAATAAAAAATGAAGCTGTAATGGCAGAGGAAAAGAATAAAAGCATGAACAACAGAAGGCAACTGCTGAAGAATCAATTCAGGCTGAGAAAGGCGGCTTTCTAAATGCATCACAGAGAGAACACATTGACTGAGAACCCTGAAAATCTTAAGTTGGAATTATCCATTGAAAATAATGGGCCCGGGCCGGGCGTGGTGGCTCACTGGGAGGCTGAGGCGGTGGATTGCCTGAGCTCACGGAGTTTGAGACCAGCCTGAGTTAGAGTGAGACTTTGTCTCTAAAAATAGCTGGGTGTTGTGCTGCTCGGGAGGCTGAGGCAAGAGAATCTCTTGAGCCCAAGAGTTTGAGGTTGCTGTGAGATGTGATGTCACGGTGCTCTACCAAAGGTGACAAATGAGACTCTGTCTCAAAAAAAAAAAAAAAAGAAAATAATGGCCCAGGCATGGTGGCAGCTCATGCCTGTAATTCCAGCACTTTGAGAGGAGGAGGTAGGAGGATTACTTGAGGCCAGGAGTTCAAGACCATCTAAGCAACATGGTGATGAAACCCCTGCCTTTACAAAATTAAAATGAAAAAATTATTAAAAAGAAAAAAGAAAAAATAGTTAATTGTATACCAGGAGAGGTGTACTCACAAATAAGGGGCAGGGACAGGGAGAGCACTTCAGAATTGCCAAGTAGAATTCTTGGGACAGACAGCCTTTGAGTGTAGAGGTCTTTTTGTTATTAAACAGGATTATGGAACAAATCAAATTGTACATAAAGACACATCATGGGCTGAGCAGTGAACGGGCAGGGTCACTGCAGAGGACTGCGCATGAGATGCAGGAAAGATCCTGCAGGATGTGCCTGGGGACAGGCAAGATATTTATGGTACTATTTTACTTACATTGTTTAGAGGACAATCACTTCTTGTTTATCACTAAATCCTTGGTTTTAACTTTTATATAATTTTATATTTTTGAAGAAAAAATGGAAACAGAGAAGGGTCAAGAACTCCCGGGAGGGGAGAACAGTGCATAGAACATTCTCCACTATGAATTGAGGGTTGGACAAAAGGGAAAACATTTGCCAAACACCTGACCTTTAAGAGCTACTTTTCCTAGCCCTATGGGCCTTACTTAGAAAGTTCAATGGCCACTGAGATTCATTCATCCGTAGAAGAGACTAGCATAAACCCATTTGTTTTAGGTAAGAAATATAAACTTCACTGTCACTGAAAAATAGTTCTGGATATACAATGCACTTTGTTCCAAGAGATCTTACCACTCTGCAACAGTTCAGAAGATTCCACAATTGACGGGATATTCTTGGGTTTTTTTTTTTTTTTTGGTCATATTTAAAGAGCTAGGGTTAGCTAGGTATGGTGGGGGTATCTGCAAGTCCCAGCTCCTTGGGAGGCTGAGATGGGAGGATCTCTTGAGTCTGGGAGTTTGAGGCCGCCTGTGCCACTGCACGCCAGCCTGGGAGACAGAACAAGACCTGTCTCTAAAAAGAAGAAACAACAACGACGACAAAAACCTCTGGCTGCTTGTCACAATTTTCTAAGAAACTGGTGTCAGGCAACAACCCCAATTGCTTCACATGCAGAGCTGCCTTTAGAGAGCACAGAGTTTCATCTGGCACTGAGCATTTGCTGGTTGGTTTTCTAGATACATGTTTATTTTCATTTTAAAGGCAAAGTAGAAAATTCCATAGTGGAAAATGTTACCTTTTAGTTCACACTCTTTTAATCCCTTAGTCCCCGTAAAATAAACATTCTAAAGTGTAAGCGGTAGAAATAATGTAAACTCCGCAGCAACAGAAAATAAATTAGTTTCTTCCAGACTTGGTGGGGCTCTTTTTGCTGAACGCTGTACTCTGTAGCAAACAATCAACTTGAAGAAAGAAGAAAACTTTGGCCTATTTAACCATTTCTCCAACATTGCATAAGAGACACATTTCAAATTCACTTTCTTCTCCAAATACAGCAAAAAGGCAAGTAGTAGTTTGTGTTTCAGGAGCCTGAAAAAGAGAAGAAAAAAATGTTTCAATAACCAAGGATAGCTTTCTCCTTTGGTGTGAAAGTGTTAATATGTTATAGCTCTAAAGTTTGAGGCCAAAAGGAAATTCTAGAGCAAAGAAGGGGTTTTATTCACAAGATAAGGCTGGCGGGAATTGTTGTTTGGAAGACTTTACTTATGGGAGGTGGAGAATTAGATTCTGTAGCATCTGTAACCCAGAGTCAGCGCAGCTGCTGCCTCCAGCATCCTGAACTTCCTGAGATTGACTATTAGGGGACAGTGGCAGAATTTCCAGAACTTCTACATGTGGTATCTGCAGTCTGTAGGATGCTGTGAAATGAGAATGTTTAGGATGTGAGATAAGGAATCCTGTCACCTTGGATTTTTGTCTTTTCTATAACAGGCACAGAAGGCAAGGTTTAAAAAATGCACTTAGGAAAATATGGCAATTCGTGGTCCTGGCGCTTTGTATTATTAAAGCTTTGCTGTTTTTTCTCTCAAGAATTCCTGCTGTTCTTGAATCCTACAATCTTTTAGAAACAGAAGAAATCAAACTGTTTTTAACAACAAACAAACAGAACACCTAGGTCCCAGGAAAAAAGCAAATGCAAGTATGTTGCCTTTCATCTGAAATTATTCACAGCATTCAAACTCTGGGGAAATGCAGCAAGCTGTCCTCCCACAGATAACGGGGTCTGGAGCCAGGGAGGATGCTCGATTAGTTAAAAAACAGAAGACAGTGACGAAGAGAGGGGAGGAGGAGCTGGGAGTACTCCCTGAACATCTGACTTAAGTCAGGGGAGTAAACAGAAAACAGAAGTATTACAAGTATCATAAACATTAACAAAAAGAAAATATTTCAGATGTCAGGAAGGGAGGTTTGCTTGGTGCATTCAAACATGGCCAGCCTCACTCTAGTGGCTCTGGTGACCGTAGATGTGAGGGTCAGTGACTCCTGCAATGGGATGGGGTGCTGGGGGACAGGAGAGTGGGTTTGGGGGACTGAAGATGACCCTTGGCTTAGGAAGAGAAGGCTGTCATGCTCTAGAGGTCGGTGGTGGGAGACCAGCTGATGAGGCTCACCACCTACCCATCCTACAGTTTTGTGTTTAAAGGGGCTTATAGTCTGGGTCCCACATTTTAAGGAAAATCAAATGGGTTAGCTCAAATAAAGATTGATTATAGATGAAGAAAATCTGAGATGTAATACCTAAGGTAGGAATGTAAAAAAAAATTCTGCTGTTTATTATTTATTTGATGGACAAAAACAATTTCAGAAGTTGATTCAGTGGGAAAGTATTTTGGAAGATACAATATAGGAAATATCCTACTTTGGTATGGGAATATAAGAAATCAAAACAAAAAGGTTCTTTTAAGGGGAATTAAGAATTTCACAACTGTTACCTAAACCTCAAAACCTTCGCTTTCAGTTAGTTGGGGGAGGTCTGATCATCACTCCTTTAGATACCAGTCAGGATTATTTTAGGAGGTGGGGTTTTTCCCCTTCTTGGTCACTGCCAGGAAACAGGAGGGATGAGGGCACAAGGTCCTCAAAGATGGTTCGGGATGATGAACTTGACACCGCTTTCCTTGGGTACAACAGTGACAAAAAATTTTAGAGCTGCTCTATGAAAAGGAGTTTGAAGACCAAACTCACAGAGCCCAGCTGCTCCCTAGAACACCTTGCAAGCCTGTGGCTTGGAAGCTGGGGTTGAACAAGCTGTCCACAGAAGGCTTGGCACGCAGCGACACCCTCAAGATGGATTTGTGATTAAGTGTCATCCTAAACGCCCTAACAGGAGTTTAGGAAAGAAACGAGCTAGAATAATACTTCTGTGTGTGTCATTCAAGAAAAGCAATTCCTGGCAAGGTGTGGTGGTTCCTGCCTGTAACCCTACCTAGTCCTCTGGGAGGCCACGGTGGGAAGATCCCTTGACTTTGAGACCAGTCTGAGCACGAGCGAGACCCCTGTCTCTACTAAGATAGGAAAACTACCTGAGTATTGTGGTGGGCACCGGTAGGCCCAGCTACTGGGGAGGCTGAGGCAGGAGGATTGCTTGAGCCCAGGTGTTTGAGATTGCTGTGAGTTATGATGCCACTGCACTCTACCCAGGGAGACAGAGTAATACTCTGTCTCAAAAATAAATACAAAGAAAAAAGAAAAGCAATTCTTTGGCAAATAACAAACATTTCTAGCAAGAGCACCATGAATGGCTGGCCTGGTGGCTCATGCATGTAATCCCAGCACTCTGGGAGGCTGAGGCAGGCAGATCACTTAAGTTCATGAGTTAGGAGACCAGCCTGAGCAAGAGTGAGACCCCATCTCTAAAAACAGCTGGGGGTTGTGTGTGTGGGGGGCCTGTAGTCCCAGCTACTTGGGAGGCTGAGGCAAGAGGATTGCTTGAGCCCAAGAGTTTGAGGCTGTTGTGAGCAATGATACCACAGCACTGCACACAGCACTGAGTGGACTCTGTCTCAAACAAAAACAAATAAATAAATAAGCAACAAGAAGATATGTGTGTGTGTGTGTGTGGGGGGGAGGCAGCGAATCAACTCCCCAAATCCAGTTATTTTCAAACAAAAGACTCAACAGCAAGATCAATTTCATTGGATAAACAACTTACTTTAATTAGTTCTATTTAGTGACATCCAAAAGAATGAATCCTGAATCTAACAATAGTGAAGGCACCAGCGGGAAGCCAGAACTCAAATTCTGGTGATTTCTGGGTATCTCATGTTCACATTCAGTCTCAAACAACTTCCTAGAGGGGAGGGAGGCAAGAAAGGCGAGGGAGAGAAGGAAGAAAAGAAAGTAGCCCTCAGTGGACGGAGATCTTCCCACGGGGATCACAACCCACAGGTTCCTTGAGGAGTAACGGATGTGCTGCCTGCAGTCGGGTGTGCAGAACCTTCTACACAAACCTTCTACCTGCTCCCTAGGTGTGCGGAGTAAGCCGCCTAGATATCTCCTTTCAGATGCCTGAATTTGTTTATGAAGCTGACTTTTGCCCCAAACTTAACTTTTTTATTTTATGCATTAATAGGCACAGACCTTTGACCATTAGTAGAAGGGGTCCCTGACCACTGTACATGAGAGGCACAGGCAACAGAAAGAATGTTTGCTGGGTCATCATACCGACGCGTCACTGAGAAGGAATGCTTGCTTTGTATTGTGGTTTCATCTGAGGACATTGGATCCGTTTCGATTGTTTAAGTAGGGTCAAATGATGGGCTCTGAACTTCTGCCCACAAAGCCTAGAATAGTATTTAGCAATTTACCAGGAAGAAAGAAACCTTGGACAAAGGAGGGGAAAACACAGTTCAGAGAATTAAGAGCCAGCCCTATAATACCTGGACTAAAAAGAATTTTGACAAAGCTTTTAATGCCCAAATAATTACCTTAGTTATTAAAAAAAAAAAAAAAAAAAAAAATCACCCTGAGGCAGGTTCAAACCCAGCCCTGGCCAAAAACTGCAAAAATAAATAAATAGATAAATAAAATCACCCTGTACCTGTCTAGTCAAAGAGCTGGTATTGGCTTGGCGCTTGTAGCTCAGCGGCAGGCACCAGCCACATATGTCAGAGCTGGCGGGTTTGAATCCTGCCCAGGCCTGCCAAACAACAAGGACAATTACAATAAAAAAATAGCTGGGTGTTGTGGTGGGTGCCTGTAGACCCAGCTACTTGGGAGGCTGAGGCAAGAGAATCACTTAAGCCCAAGAGTTGGAGGTTGCTGTGAGCTGTGACGCCACAGCACTTTACTGAGGGTGACATAGTGAGACTCTGTCTCAAAAAAAAAAAAAAAAAAAAAGAAAGAGGAATGATAATGTTATTCTCCCAAGGCCTCGCCGAGAAATCCAAAACACACAAAATCCTATTAAAAAAGACTAACTTGAAACACACAAAATCGTATCGAAAAGACTAAAATAACCCTGTTATCAAAGCTTTATGGGTTTCTTTGTTAAACTAGTGACTTATCTGTCTTGTTTCATTTTCGGTAGTTTCCCTTTTTCAGAAATGAAAAAGGTATGAGGTGGTCATAGCTAAAATATAATACAGTTCCCACTCCTTAGCAAAACCTCCACACAAACACAACCCACAACCTAAAACAAACAATTCCATGCTTTGTTTTAATGTAATGTAAGTGGTCCCTAACCTTTCTCATCATAGTCAAAATGTGTTTTAGCAACAAAGGCTTATGGCAACAAAAACTAAGACAAAACTCTCCCCATGTTGATACTGGTAGGAGAGAAACGACAGCGAGGATTCTGGATGGCTGGTTTACAGCCATGTCTCGCTTGGAGAGAAGGGTCTTTAGGTCAAGGAAGCTCATCTGGAAGCCGGAATATGCTGGCAGGAGGGAGAGGTTCTGGGCTAAGGGCAGGGCCAGCAGTGAGTGAGGAGAAGGGGTGTGTCTGACTGAGGACATGTTTGGTCTCTGGGGTGGGAAGAAGAGGTCCTCAGCCTTTCAAACTTCTGAGTGGGAGTGTGGTCATTTTCTTCATGGTGGGGAGTTAGAAGCCAGCAGCGTGGCTGTAGGACTGAGGGGTAGATGTGAATGAGACTGGGAGCCCCCAGCCCGAGACAGCTCTAAGTCAAGCCCGACCTTCTTAAACCGCATAGACTGTGAGTCATCATGTAGCCTGATTTCTGCTGCCCTGTCCTTGGGATGCACAGGACCCTCTAGTTAGATGATCTGTCCCATTTGGGTACCAAGGTGGTAGGATGGTAGGAAATTACTCTTTCCTGGGACATGGGAACCTACTGCACTTGTGCCACAGCCAAGTGTTACAGGCAGAATTGAATCCTCCCAAAGATAAGCTCAAGATCTAACCTCAGGCACCTGTGACAGTGACCTTATTTGGAAATAAGAGTCTCTGCAGAGTAATCAAGTTATGATGAGGTTCCCAGGGTGGGCCTGAATCCAAGACGACTGAAATCCCTATAAAAGGAGAATGCCATGTGAAGACAGAGGCACAGGGAGGACACTGTGTGACCACAGGGGCAGATGAGTGACGCCCTGTGAGCCAGGCAACCCTAAGGATGGACAGCCGCCTGCACAGGCTGGGAGGAGGCAAGGAAGGATTCCACCCAGCCCAGCTGACCCACTGATTCTGACCTCCAGCCTCTGGAACTGCTTTAAACTTTCTGTTGCTTTAAGCCACCCAGTTTCTGATACTTTGCTATGGCAGCTCCAGGAAGTGAATACACCCAGATTCGCTATCACATGATTCTACCTGTACCAAGGGATAGGTGGCAGGAAGGTAGGAAATCACTCTTACAATTATAGCAGATATTGGTTTTAATTCTGGGGAAAGGATGAGTTTACAAGGTTCCTTTCTTATGGCTAGAGATGACTGAAACAAATCTATATTCAGAGATGACAAGATCTGACTTTCACTGGACTCAAGCCGAGGTCCATTAAAGTCCTGTGCACTGACCACTAACTCATCCCCACACCCAGGAGTGGACTTAAGTCACAGGCAGTCATTACGTAGGAATCTGTAGTAACTAGGGAAGGAAATGACTTATCACATAACTTCTCTAATAAGTTATCAGAAAAACAAAGCAGAAAAAAACAAAGCAGCAGATCTGAAGTTAAAAAAAAAAAAAAAAAAGGAAAAGAAGAGAAAAATAAAAGAAAGAAACAAAAGGAAAGAAAGTCAAAAGACAGCAGCTTACCTGAATCAGGTCCTGAGCATCTTTTCACTTAGAACAAGCCTTTAACTTGTTCTGTTTCTGTGTCAAGATCTATATCATAAAAGCAGGGCCGAGTGGGCAGTCCTGGCATCGTGCTCATCTAAGGTAGAAAAAACATTTCACATATTAGCAGATGCTAACAGGGGTCAGATGAGCATGGTACCTCCCTGATGGAACCAATGAACCATTTAATTTAACACAACTTTGTGTGACTTCATGTTATATATACATGTATCTCTTTAAATTTGCCACCTGCTATTTCAATTTTTGTTTAATGAAATAAAATAGAAAAAGCACACGTCAGCTTCCTGGAAAGTTAGAGCATTTCCTTTTTCCTGTGGTCCCACGACACACTGTAGCTGCATATATGACTTTCCACATCTTCTCTTCTAAATCAAATCGCTGAACCCCAACAAAGATAACTCCGTCTGGTTGAAGGGGGCGTGTTTAGATGTTTAACACTCCCAGGTGTGGCAGGTGGACAGGAGGATGCATTTCTGTGAAACCAACAGTTCCTGGAGCACAGTTTGCAAACTCCTGTTCCCCAGCACCCTGGCTGTACTGAGAGCCTCCCTGTCCCCCAGGACTGTGCTGAGTGCTTTATACACCTCACTCTCTCAGTAACCTATGAGGTAGGTACTTTTATTATTTCCATCTTACAAGGGAGGAAACAGAGGTTTAGAGAGGGCAAGTTAGTTGCCTGCAGTCAAATGGCTGTAATTTCAAATTACTCATTTCTCCACTGTACCCCAGCCATTGCCGCCACCACTGTTGTGACCCTTGATGGGCATTTCACGGGTTTTACAGAAATAGCCTCATTAAGTTCCCCAGCACTCTACAAGGCAGGTCCTGGTTTTAGCCTCCCTGTACAGCTGAGGACAGAAGATAGACACGAGGCACCTGCCGTAGGACACACAGCTGGTTAGGTGAGGACAGGATTAAAACCAGCTCTCCACTGCTTTGCTGTGCTGGAGTCTAGAGGAAGGGTTTGCAAAACAAGCTCCTTGCCCACCTGTATCAGAAACGCTCCACATGCTGGGGCATAAGAGCTGGAGCCCCAGCCCGGCTTCTCAGGCGCTCAGACCCCACCGCTCTGGCTCTGGGCAGGGAGGCTCCCTGCTGACCCGCTGGCCTCCCAGGTTAGCACTTCCCACCGTGCTTTAAGGGTGTGTGTTTCACATGAATGAAGGTCGCATTGCTGCAATCACCCAGGGAGTACCTGGCTGCAGGGCTGAGGCCACATCACGCAGGCCTTCCACCTGTCCGGGCCGAGCACACGGCACAGGATGGGGTCGGGGCACCTCATGCTGTAAATGGCATTAGGGTTTGCTGGCTTCTTCTTGCCTGGCAAAAAGTTCCCAGCAGAAAAGAAACCCTCCCTAAGGCCCACAGCACTCAGCTCTGTCACTCTCTGCTGCCTTTCTATAGTGATTGGGGACTTCCCTTTCACCACCCTGTCCTCCCACTACAATGTAAAGGCCTTTTTTTCTTTTCTTTTCTTTCTTTCTTTCTTTTTTTTTTTTTTTAGACAGAGTCTCACTTTGTCACCCTCCGTACAGTGCTGTGGCATCAGCTCATAGCATCCTCAAATTCCTAGACCCAAGTGATCTTGACCTGGCCTTTGCCGTAGCTGGGACTATAGGCACATACCACAATGTCTGGCTATTAATTTTAGAGATAGGGTCTCACTCCTGCTCAGGCTGGTCTCCAACTCTTGAGCTCAAGCAATCCACTGCCTCAGCCTGCCCGAGAGCTAGGCTTACAGGCGTGAGGCACGGCACCTGGGCTGGTGTAAAGACTCTTGCTACCCAGAAGGGGTCTGTGGAGCAGAAGCACGGGCACTCCCTAGGAGCTAGCTAGAAATTCAGACCTCACCTGTGACCCGCTGGATCAGAACTGGCGGCTGCAGCCAATCCCTAGGCATTCACGTGCACACTGCTGTTTGAAGAGTCCTGACCTCTGAAGGTCCTCACTAGCCCCCTCACCTGCCTGCAGGTCACCTCCCACTCTTCAACACGCCCAGGTGTGGCAGGTGGGCAGTAAATCCTTGTACCTGCAGGCCTCATAAACCACCCATTCTCTGCGTGGCTGGGCCCTCCGCGAGTGGGAGCTGGGAGGTTGCAGGAACCGTAAAACATTGTGATGGATGGTGGCTGCTCCTGCCTTGCTAATTGCACAGGACTGCACTTTGGGTATATTATGGGCTAAAAGGCTTCTGAGGCCTGCCTGGAATACAGGCACCATTTATTACATGCCTAATGGGAAAATGCATCCTGGGTTCCACAAGATGAACTACAACTCAACTTTTTGGACATCCTGTATTTGGACCTCTAGGTATGTGGATGGCCACAATAGCCTCCCCATGTTAAGGTCTCTAGTAGGAACCGTTCCTTCTGGTTATCACAGGAGCTGCATATAACTGAGGAGACCCCAGAAAGAAAACCACACTCACTGTTTTAGCACTGGGACAAACACAGGGTCATTGGTGGGCACTGTTAATATAGATATTTTTTGTTGTTGATCAGGCTCAGGCCAGGCTCAAACCCTCCGCTCCTGGTGTGCAGGGCCGGTGTGCTAACCACGGAGCTACGGCAGCCAGCTTGCATTGTTTATATTTTTTCCCAGCTGTTATGGATTACAACTCAACCTGGTACTCTACAGCTATTTCCCTCACTAACTGCACTTTGAGATGGCATTTGAAGGCATCTTACTGAAGGCATCTTACTGAAGGCATTTCACAAAGCCTCTATAACCTGTATAGAACTATTGATTTGGAAAACAATAAATATTTTATAGGTTAAGAGAAAGAAATAAATGATCACATTCAGCCACAGCGATGCTGCCCCATCCCAGTGGTTCTCAACCTTCCTAATGCCACGACACTTTAATACAGTTCCTTATGTTGTGGTGACCCCCAACCATAAAATTATTTTCGTTGCTACTTCATAACTGTAATTTTGCTACTGTTATGAATCGCGATGTAAATATCTGATATGCAGGATATATTTTAATTGTTACAAAGGGGGTCACGACCCACAGGTTGAGAACTGCTGCCTAGATTAACTCTCAAGATATAAGGCATCCTTTCCTAGCAGGGTCGTCTGGATTCTATGGCTGCTGCTGACTCTGAGGCTGCAACACTACTCACTCTAGGACAGAAGGTGGTATGCTGGGGGCAGGCTGAGTTTAAATCCACTTGAGGTGACAGAGCCCAGGAAGCATCCTGAAGACAGCATATAGGGGTCCATCTGGCCAAAACTACCAGTGGAAGCTTCTATCCAAGACAACACACTTGTAGCATGTGCTGGTTCTTTATAGACATGAAAATTCAGCTCTCCATGGTAACTTAACTAATGAAAGACCAAAGGCAGGTTGTGATTTGTGTGTTTCCCGCAATTATGTTTACCAGCTGCAGTGAACCAGAACGTGCATCTTTTGGCCATTCTGATTCTCTCACAAAACCAGCAGCTAAAACTTGCCAAACGTTAAATGCCAGAAAGTGGGAAGTGTCTTTCTTTTATTTTCAAAATTTTTTTGAGAGAGAGTCTCATTCTCTTGCCCCAGGTAGAGTGCCAGGGTGTAGAGTGCCAGGGTGTTATCAGAGCTCAAAGCAAACTCAAACTCTTGAGCTCAAGCAATCCTTCCTCTGCTTCCTGAGTAGCTAGGATTACCAGCACCCACCACACTATTTGGCTCATTTTTTTCCTATTTTTAGTAGAGACAGTGTCTCATTCTTGCTCAGGCTGGTCTCAAACCCCTGAGCTCAAGTGATCCTCCTGTCTTGGCCTCCCAGAGTATTTTCAGCTTCTTTCTCTAAAATGTGATAAAAAGTTGTTCAACCAGAGACTCCCACGTTCCTTTCCAATGATGCAATAATCACTTCCAAGAAGTGCAGCTACTTATTTGGGATAAGTAAGCCACAACAGACAAGAAACCACATAAACTCTGCAGACCCAAGAAACTCCCTGACCTGTGAATGAATGGCCATCTCTAATAAGTCTACTTTTAAAATAAAACATCTCCTGTTGAGCAAACACAATATGGAATTATGTTAACAAGACCTTATACATTTGCAGCAAATTCTCTCCCAGTAAAAAACTATTATCAAAGAACTGTAGCCCTCAGACAAGAGTCAATACAGCACTACAGACAAAAAGAACCCAGACAGCCCTTGGGAGCTGACCTCTGGTCACACGCCTGGGGTCAGTGGGGATCTATGTTGACTTTATCTGTGTGCCCTCTGAAAAGGCTTCCTGCTTAAAATAACCAAGGAGCCACTAAATTGTACTTTCAGTCATGCTGCATTAATGGATTCTTTTTACAAAGGCTGAAAAACGGGGCTTTTGCCCTTCATGACCCTAATTTTAACTACAATGAAACTTCCAAATCTTTACTGTTTCGGGGCAAGCTTATTTTAGAGAAAGGATTAGATCTATCAATAGCCTTTATGAAGATATATTAAAGACCAAATAAAGAGAGCAGAGTCATGTATTTAAAAGTAGTCATTAAAAACTAAAAGAATATTCTTGGCATGAGTAGAAAAATCATTAAAAATTCTGTTTCAGGGGATGTTTGTGGCTCAAAGGAGTAGGGCACCGGCCCCATATGCTGGAGGTGGCAGGTTCAAACCCAGCCCAGGCCAAAAAAAAAAAAAAATTGTTTCATAAAGTGACAGAATCATAATTTCTAACCATAATTTTCTCTCTCTCTCTTCTTTCTTTCCCTCCCTTCCTTCCTTCCTTCTTTCTTTTTCACAGATGGGTGGTCTTACAGTGTCCAGCCTGGACTCAAACTCCTACATTCAAGTAGTCTAAGCTTCCGAAGTAGCTGAGACTATTCCAGGTACATACCACCAAGCCTGGTAACAATACTTTTCTTAACCAAAATATTGTAATTACTTGTGTTGTGTTTGAGAAATAATTTTTTCATGATTTCTCCTTAAATCCACTATCTTTTTCAACTGAATAAATCATCTAGTTTTATTTTGGTTCAGAAAAGAAATGGCATCTTTACATATACCTATTTTGTTCCTACAGCTCATGATCTGAAGTGGAGGGCACACACTTCTTCCCTCCACTAGGTGGATGATGTGTTACCTTATTTCAAAAGTTTAAGAGCAACTGGAAAGATTATGATGGTGAACTACCTGGTGGTATCTGCTGCTTCCTTTCTTCTCCTTCGGATGTGAGGAACAGACTCACTTACATCAGTCATTTTGATAATGTATGAGGAACATGGCCCAGCATGGAGGTCAAGTGGCCGAGGGGAAGAGACAGAGATAGAAATTAAAAGTCAGGAGCTGGGCGCGATGGCTCACGCCTGTAATCCCAGCACTTGGGAGGCCGAGGTGGGTAGATTGCCTGAGCTCACAGGTTCCAGGCCTGCCTGAGCCTGAGTGAGACCCCACCTCTAAAAATAGCCAGGAGTTGTGGTGGTTGCCTGTAGTCCCAACTACTTGGGAGGCTGAGATAAGAGAATCACTTAAGCCTGAGAATTTGAGGTTGCTATGAGCTATGACGCCACAGTACTCTACCAAAGGCAACAAGTGAGAACTCTGTCTCAAAAAAAAAAAAAAAAAAAAGACATTAAAAGTCATTATAGGCCAACATGGTAGCTCACACCTACAATCGTAGCACTCTGAGAGGCTGAGTCCATGGGCCCACTTGAGCCTAGTTCAAGACCAGCCTGAGCAATCTGCAGACAATGTTTCTACACAAAATAGAAATATTAGCTGGGTGTGGTGGCACACACCTGTATCCTAGCTAGTCATGAAGCTGAGCCAAGAGGATTGCTTATGATGATGCCACTGTACTCCGGCCCAGAAAACAAAGCGAGACTTTGTCTAAAAAAAAGTCATAATAAAACGAAGTAGTGCTACTACAACTGTGCTACAACTGCAATTTCTAGCGATTTGACTTAGTAGAGATGGAATGTTCTGGGATTTTTTTCTGGGTGGTTATAATATCTACCTGCATAACCTGATTGTATCCAAAAGGTGACCTCTGCTTGGTAGTTAGGGACACTCTGGGAGCTGTGGGTGTATCCTCCTAGAGAACACTTATCTTGTATGGTGGCTGATTAACCAAACCTATGACGAGGACTCTCTCAAGTGCTTGCTACTCGGAAGGGACACAGGCCCTTTGCTAAGGACTCAGTACGAGGACACCAAGACCTAGCCCTGCTTCTAGAGGGACAGACCACTGGGACACTCATGTCATTTCTTACTTTTTAGTTTCACAAAAATGTTTTTCATACTTTACTTTTTGCATCAGAAGAATGAACAAAATAAATTCCTAACTTATGACTTTTGGGGATGGAAGTCACATTCAATTACTATAAAAATTACCATATTGGGCTCGCCAATTGTGCTCACACACAGAGCTCAGATTAAGCCAATTTATTTCTATGGCCTTGAATGAAAGACCGAACAAGTACAGTTATTTTTCTCTTCTTTTGCCAAGGAGACTACAAATTTCTTTCAGTGGTAAGAAGCCTGTCCAAGACTAAGTTTTCTACTAGTTTAGAAAAATTTACTGAAAAATATATTTTCAACATAGAAGTAAAAAACCACCCCCCATACTGCTTCCTAGAGGTAACTCCTGTAAATGATTTCTTATATATGATGAAGACTTCAGTGGCAATCACACTAAAAACAAAAATAAACAAATGTGGGCTGGGTGCAGTGGCTCATGCCTGTATTCCTACTACGTTGAGAGGCCGAGGCAGGTGGACTGCCTAAACTCACAGGAGCCATAGTGAGACCCTGTCTTCAAAAAATAGCTGGGTGTTATGGTCGGCACCTGTAGTCCCAGCAACCTGTGAGGCTGAGGCAAGAGGATCACTTGAACCCAAGAGTTTGAGGTTGCTGTGAGCTATGACGTTACGGCACTCTATTGGGCGTGATGAAATGAGACTCTATCACAAACAAACAAAAACAAATAAAAACAAATGGGACTTAATTAAGCTGAAAAGCTTCTGCACAGCTAAGGACACAAGTAAAGCAAAAAGACAACATTTTCCCAATCTTGGGAAAAAATATTCGCATGGTAGGAATCTGACAAAGGGTTGATAACTAGAATCTACAGAGAACTCAAATTAATCAAGAAAAAAAAGAGCAAACAATCTCATCTACCACTGGGCAAGAGAGATGAAAAGAACCTCTCGGGGAAGGCAGATGAATGGCTAACAAACATTTGGAAAAAAAAAATGCTTATCGCCCCTAATCATCACGCAAATCAAAATCACCCCGAGATATCTCCTAACCCCAGTGAGAATGGCCCACTTACAAAGCACCAAAGCTGCAGATGCTGGCGAACATCTTTTGGACTGTTGGTGGGACTGCAAACTAATACGACCTCTTTGGAAGGAAATATGGAGAATCCTCAAGGAACTTAATTAGACCTCCCATTTGATCCTGCAATCCCATTACTAGGCATCGACCCAGAAGAAAAAAAATCATTTTATCATAAGGATGTCTACGCTAGATTGTTTATCAGAACTCAATTATAATTGCCAAAACGTGGAAACAACCTAAATGCCCACCAACCCAGGAATGGATCAACAAGATGTAGCATATGTATACCACGGAATATCATTCAGCCATTAAAAAGATGGACACTTTACATCTTTATGTTAACCTGGATGGAGCTGAAACACACTCTTCTTAGTGAAGTATCACAAGAGTGAAGAACCAAGAATCCAATGTACTCAATGCTAACATGAGGCCAGTAGATGAGCTAACACACACCCACATAAGAGAAAGACTCAAGTCAATTCAAGGTGGGGGGCGGGGAATGAGGGAATGGGGACAGGGGAGGAGGGAGCGGGACGCCTAACCAATGTAAACATTGTAACGTAATCTTTGTACCCTCAAATTAACGGTAATAAAAAAAACTTATGTAAACTTCCAGGTAATTTTCTATTTCCATACAAGCAATGTGCCCCTATAATGTGTATATTTCTATGTAGAAACTGGATCATTCTACACGTATAATTCTATTTGGCTTTTGGAGGATTCATCTTTAACTTTTTCTCCAGTATTTGCTCTGATTGTAAGGCTGGTATCCCTCTGGCTCCCCCCCAGGCCTGGTTGAGTCCTTAGCCCCAGCAGTTCTCTCTGTGGTCCTTCAGGTGTTAGGTTCATGGTTGGGCTTGCTGCGTGTGTACAGGGGCAGGAAAAATTGTCACCCTCCTTCCCTTTGAGATCTGGTGAAGGAAGAATGTCTTCTTTGGTAGCTCCTTATTATTTTTTCTTGATTTTTTTATTCATCGATTTTCATAATTTGGTACCCTTGCAACTCCAATAGTGACAACTCTGATGGAGGCGGTTCACATTTAGAAAATGTAGCTATAGATGCAGGCATGCTCCAAGAAGGTTTCCGAGGAAGCTAATCCCTTGAATTTCAGGACCTTATATAGCTCTTATTTATTTATTTATTTTGAAATTCTGACTATCTGCCAGGCGTGATGCTAAGTGCTTTATAGGCACTATCTCTCATTTAATTCCTACAACCCCACAAGGTCAATGTTGTTATTATTTCCATTATCCCCATTTTGTAGGTTTAAACAATGAGATACGGAAAAGCTCAGTAATTTGCCCCAAATCATGGAGCTTGTACTTCCTGGAGCTGAAAGTCAAATGGAGACAGTGTGACCCCAGGGTCCAGGCCGTAGCCAGAGAGCCCTCTCACCTCCCTTGCACCACCATGGCATGGAGGGCTACTGACACTTGGGTTAGTGTGTCTGCTCCAATTGCAGAGGAATGAATGCACCAGCATTCAAACAAAGAAATGTTAGGAGCAATAGGGTTCTATTAATTCTATCAAACTACTGTAAACCTAGAGTATTCATAAAAACACTTTTTACTTCATAATTTTAGTCTTGATTGATTCCTTTTCTTCTTTAATGTTTAAGGACATGTTATAGCTAGGTGTAGTGGTGCATACCTGTAGTCCTAGCAACTCAGGAGGCTGAGGTGGGAGGATCATTTAAGCCCAGGAGTTCAAGACCAGCCTGGGGCATCATCGTTAGACTCCCTCTCTCAAAAAACAAATGTTATACAGTTCAAATTTGGGAATACTGTCTTTCTGAATTGTATTTAAAAAAAAACAAACAAACTAGTTTTGGCAGTTAGCAGTGAGTAAACAACCTTATGATCATATAAAAACAAACAGTTCCAAAATGAAACACAGAGTAACTACCCAGAGTTTTCCTTAAGAATAACAGGCTTACTACTCTTCAATGATCAGTTCTAAAATGTGGATTATTTTAAAGTTAACTGAAAAGGGTAAACACTCACCATTATCCAGTGAAGCAACTGAAGAACCATATGCATATTTAGCTAAACATTTCAGGGAAAAATCAATCACAATTACCTTAGAAATGTGCTTTGGTGACTAACTCTAGTGGGTTGGCGAAGTCCATGCTAGGCGGTTCAAAAGCGATGCCACTGGTGTTCAACCACTTGGCTTTCTATCACATACGTGCTTGCTTTGATTCATTACGAAAAAGAGGTATAAAGGTCAGCACACTACATGGGTATTAAGTTGTTTACATTTTATTCTTCATATTTCCCTTGGAAAGCTGTGGAGATTCTTCCCCAAGATCTCTCATTTCACCGTAATGAACACACCTGAGCCTCTCATCCACCCCGTGAGCTAGGTGAGTCTGGCCTACTGCTGTCTACAAGTGCATCGTGTGTCAGTCAGGAAAGAGGACAAAAAGTGCAAAGGCTCTAAGTGCTCTACAAAATCTGAAGGTGACAGGAGCCAGATGAAGACCCTGAGGTTTGCTGGAAAGGGTGCCAGCGTCACCAGGAGAGACGGGACTCCCTCGGGCCTACTGCGTCTTCTTGGGTAAGTTAACTCACCAACCTTTGGTCCTTCATCTGTGAATATGGTGTAACAGTACCTATATTAAGGAGTTTATTTCAAAACTAAAATGAGAAAAGGATGCTAGTTTAGTGTTTATTACGTAATATTTACTGTTTTTTATTGTGCAATGTACAACCATAATTACCTATATGAAATAAGAGTGTTGCAAATTATTTATGATAGAAACAGAAAAAGGAAACCCAAAACAAATCTGGACTAATTATATGTTTCTTTTACAGGAGGAAAAAAAGGTTCATTAGTTGTATGAGATTGTTCTCTAATTTTTTCCGGCTTTACAGACAAATTTTAAAAGCCACACCTTACATGGTTCCTTTTTACGTCAATCAAATCCGAAGCTAAACCCAAGAGCGAAGACCCAAAGCATTAAGTAACCAGTGATGGTCTGATTGAGGTCAGATACTGCTGTAAGGGACAAAGTTTCCAAACAGTGCTGTAATCTCAAAGCAGGCATGATTCTAAACTGAGCTTCAGTCTTTAGGAAACAAGATTGCCTTGTGAAGGCCCAAGAAGATGCTGTGCAGAGTGGAGCCCGGATTCTTCACATGCGTGCTGCTCTCTGGGGGCGTAGGCAGCATAGTGAAAGACAGGTGGCACGCCGTACGTCCCTCCACCAGCTCTGGCAACACAATGTAGTAATATGTCTCGTTGTTTGGAAACTCAATATTAAGTAATAAAATTTTGGTTTCTGAGAAGCTGATATGAAAATTAACTTCGATGTCCTGGGCATGGGCTTTATGCCAAGGTCCCAATGGAAATTAAATCATTATTCCGTAACTCCTTTAGGGAGAGAGATGGCAGCAGGAAAGAAGGGGTGGGAATATGGCTTTCACCTGGCCCCTCTGGTCTTTGTTACGATAGGCTTGTTACCAAAAGGCACAGCCGCCCAGACCTGGCTGTGGCGTGTAATTTAGCATCTCCCTGCGGTTTTCATCCCTACCCTCCCGACCCCTGCAAAGCCCCTCACCTGAGATAATGACTCCTGCTGCAGCAAACACAACACCACACAGGGAATGATATCTGTTATGGAAACTTCCCCGTTGGCCTCCCCTGGGACGGGAGTCGCCTACTCAGAGTTCACCACCACCCCATACCTAGCTGGCCGAGATTTGCTGAATTAGGGAAGAATTCAGAACTATCCTGCCACCAGTTTAACTGTGTTAAGTGCTAGAGGCCCAGATTGCAATTTTTGTTTGACCCAGCCTGGGTCCCAGTCTTGTTCTTGCTCAGGCTGGTGAAAACATAACTTGAATGTCATGATGCATTGTTTTCTTAAAAAAAAAAAAATTTAAAAGAGCACAAGGGTGGGGCTCTAATTCAAAATGGTGTCTTTAAGAACAGGAAGAAACACCAGGATGTTCATACACAGAGAAAAGGTCATCTGCAAGCTGAGGAAGGAGGCCCCCCGAGAAACCAAACCTGCCAGCCTTGATCTTGGACTTCAGTGCTCGGAACAAAGAGAGAAGAATCTCCTGTTGTTGAAGCCACTCAGTCTGTGGCATTTTGTTCTGGAAGCCCTAGAAGGACTTCGAGACATATGTGGATACTTCCCTCCCTTGACACACTTTGAGAATATCAACTAAACAGATTTTAAATTATTTTACCTTTCCCCAACTGCTGGACTGAAAGAATCATAACTATGCTACTTGCCAAGGCTTCTAGACAGAACACTATTGCTCTTTGCAAGAGTAGATGATGACCAGGCCAGGTGGGTGCAGCTGTCCTTCCCCAACCCCCTCTCAGGTTTCTCCTTCCTCCTACCCCCGCTTCCCCAGTACTCCCAGCACCTGCTGGGACAAGGCAGCCACCTAGATCATTTCTCTACTAATGATCAATGCCAGAGGTGAAATCAGAAGAAAACTGTGCAGCAAACCCCTTCAAATCATCCACAACTCACAAGCACAGATGTGATATATTAAAAGTAAGGAGAAACCCAAAGAGAGCAAGATGATGAATTCTACTTTTGTATTTAAGTTTTACAAAAGTGAATCATGTACATGGCTTAAATCACTTAGCTTTTCAAGGTTTGTTATAAAACATAACTGGCCCCTGCCTGGGCGCCCCACATTTCTTCTCCTGAGAGGCACCCACTGTGGACTCAGCTCTGTCCTCCCTTTCACTGCTCTGTCCTGATACAGAACTGTCATGACTATGGTTGAGATCAGGATTTATCAGAGCTACGTAGATATCTGCAGCACGGCCCCCTTACCCACTCACACTCCCATTCTTGTACAACTTCTGTTCCTCCAGCAGTCTTGACTCTGCATTCACTGAGCTGTCTAGGCACCCACACTTCACACACCACCACGCCTGCCCAACTCGACGTCACCCCTCACTATGTTCAAGTATAAGGTTAATCACCCTTGGCACTGGCCTCCCGGAACCCTTCGGCCTGTGGCTCTGTAAAACACAGCCCTGAAAGGGCTCTTCCTTTACCCCAGTCCTGGGAAGTCCCATCGTCACCTCTCTACTGTGGCAGTTTCCACTTCCCGGAGCCAAACTGTGGTAGCTGTCCTGAATGGTGACTCCACTCAGTGACCCTTCCCTTGGAGTGAGGGTGAGACCCGTGACTTGCTTCAAACCAACAGCAAGTGGCACAAGAGATGCCATGTCACTCTCTGAGGACTGAAGAGAGCAACTTTCCCCCTTGCTGCCTCTCAGCAAATAAGACCCCCTGCTATGAGTGGGTGTAGGGAGGTCACATGGCAAAAACACATGTGTGGGTATGGTCTCCAGCCAACAGCAGAAGCCAGGCCCTAAGAAACTGAATTCTGCCAATAGTCCTGTCCCTTTGAACCCCAAGCCTCAGAAAAGACCATTATGGAAGCCTGAAGCAGAGAACCCAGTGAAGCTGCTTAGGCCCCTGACCCACAGAAATAGAGCAAATAAACATAATGTTTAAAGCTGCTAAGTTGGTGATAGTGAGTTATCCAGCAAAGAGAAGACTAACGCACACATCTTCCACTGTCACGGTTTACCTGCTCACCTGGGTGAGACATCTCCAGTAGCTTCTTGAGACAAAGGGCATTGGAGGTAGATTTTTATAAACTGTCCAGCTTTGCCTTTATTATTATACACTGGTGGACGGTTTGGCTGCTTATGTTATTTTCCCTGAATTTTGAAAACATCCCATTAAAATCCAGCCTCCAGCATTGGTGTTGAGAAATCTAATGCCATTTTGATTCGTTTATTTGTATATCAACATTATTTTCCCTCTGAAAGGGGGGAAAATAGTATCCTCTTTTTGACCCTATTGTTTTTAAATTTCATGATGAAGTACATTGGTTTTGAGTCTATAAATTAATTTACCTGGACGGCCCTCTGGCTCAGTGAGTAGGGAGCCGGCCCCATACACCGAGGGTGGCAGGTTCGAACCCAGCCCCAGCCAAACCACAACAAAAAAACAGCCGGGCGTTGTGGCAGGTGCCTGTAGTCCCAGCTGTTCAGGTGGCTGAGGCAAGAGAATTGCCTAAGCCCAAGAGCTGGAGGTTGCTGTGAGCTGTGATGCCACAGTACTCTACCAAGGGCGACAAAGTGAGACTCTGTCTCTAAAAAAAAAAAAAAAAAAAAAAAAATCAATTTACTTGGTCCTTTGAATTTAGAAATCCTTCAGTTTTGTGTGAAAAATATTTTCTAGAGGACTGAGAATTATTTATCTGATACTATCTTTCCTTCTGGTTTACTTCTGTCTTATTGGAATTCTAATTATTTATGATATAGAAACAATTATTGTCTAATTATTATGTTAGACTTTCTGGACTGACCTTATAACCGCTGAAATTTTTCCTCTAGTTTTTATATTTTTTTCCAAAATCATTTTGGAAACAAATCGCATTATTTAATAGCTTTTGTTGAGGCAAATGACATACAGTGTCAAGTTTATTGAATGTTATTACCAAAAAAGCTGCTATGAATATACACGTACAGATCTTTAACAGGACATGTCCTTCATTCCCGTAAGTACATATTTAAGAGTCCACTAGATTGGCCATACGGCAGGTACAGGTGTAACTTTTTTCTGAAGACAGCATCTCATTATTCTGTTGCTCAAGCTGGAGGACAGAGGTGGGATCATAACTCACTGTAACCTCCAACCCCCAAGCTCAAGGGATCCTCCTGCCTCAGCTTCCTGGACTACAGGTGTGCACCACCACAATTGGCTAATTTTAAAAACTGTTATAGAGATGGAGTCCTATTTTGTTGCCCAGCCTCAAACTCTTGGCCTTAAGAAATACCCCCACCTTGGCCTCCTAAAGTGCTGGGATTAGAGATGTGAGCCCCTTGCTGGGCCATCTTTAATTGTTTTTAAAAAAACTACCTCAAACTGTTTTCCAGAGGGGTTCTGCTACAATATATTGCTACAGGCGGTGTATGAGAGTTTCAACTGTTCACAGCCTCACCTCCATTTGGAATGGTCTTTTTCATTTTATATACCCTAATAGCTATGCAGTGATATCCACTGAGCCTGTAATTTGCCTTTCCCTAATCATTAGTGATAGTAAGTATATCTTTATTTGTATCCACATATTTTCTTGAGTGCAATGTCTGCTCAAATCATTTACTCATTTTCTAAAACGGGGTGTTTATTTTCTCATTGAGTTTTGGGAGTTCTTTTAATATTCTGTATATAAGTCCTCATCAGATAGATGGTTTGGCAATACGTTCTCCCACCGTGTAGCTTCCTTAATTTCCAAATAGTTGGAGTTTTTCCAGATGTCTTTCAGTGTTGATTTCTAATTTAATTTCACTGTGGCTAGAGAATGTATTTTGAATAATTTAATCCCTTTAAAACTTATTAAGACTTATTTTCTGACCCAGCACATGGTCTGTCTTGGCAATTTTTCTGTGTACGTTTGAAAGAATGTGCTGTTGTTGGGTGTGGTGTTCTAGTCATGCCAATTAGGTCAAGTTGGACTGCAGTATTGTTCAAATCTTGATGAGCAATTGATTTCATTTTACTAGTTCTGAAAGGGGTTTAAACTTTTCTGACAATATTTGTGGATTTTCTATGTTTCCTTCAAATGTTTTTTTGCTTTGTGTATGTTGAAGCTCTGTTATTATATGCATAAAGACTTTAAATTGTTATATACTGTTAATGAAACAACCCTCATTATACCCTTGGTACTAGTACTTCATTCTAGCTCTACTTTAATATAATATACCACTCTGGTCTTTTGATTAGTTTTAGCATTTTCCCATCCCTTTTCCTTTATAACCTACTTATGTCTTTGTATTTAAAATGAGTTTCTTGTTGACAATACATAGTTGTTGCACCTGTATTTTTTTTAGCTAATCTGACAACCTTTGCATTTTAACTGGGTTACTTAGATCATTTACATCTAATGTAGCTGAGCTTAAATCCACTATTTTGCTGTTTTTCTCATTAAACTATCTGTTCTTTGTTCTTTTTCCCTTTCTTTTGCCTTCTTTGAAATGAACATTTTGAACAATTTCATTTTTCTCCTTTGTTGACTATAACACAATCGTAGTTGCTAATTATAACTGTTAAATTATTTTAGTGGTTTCCTTAGTGTTTATAGTATAGTCATGTGTTGCTTAATGGGGATACATTCTGAGAAATGTTTTGTTGGGCAATGTTGTCACTGGGTGAACATTACCCAGTGTACTAACACAGACCCAGATAGTATGGTCTATTGCTCCTAGGCTACAAACTTGTATAACATGTTACTGTACTGAGTACTATAGGTAACTGTAGTACATGATTGTACTACAATGGTTAGCATTTGTGTATCTAAATGCAGAAAACATACAATAAAAATATAGTATTATAATCGAATGGGAGCATTGTATACGCAGTTCATTGACCAAAACGTTGTATTTTTTTTTTTTAGTAGAGACAGACTCTCACTTTATTGCCTTTGGTAGAGTGCCGTGGCGTCACACAGCTCACAGCAACCTCTAACTCCTGGGCTTTGGCGATTCTTTTGCCTCAGCCTCGAGTAGCTGGGACCACAGGCACCCACCACCACGCCTAGCTATTTTTTGTTACAGTTTGGCTGGGGCTGGGTTTGAACCCACCACCCTCAGTATATGGAGCTGGCACCCTACTCACTGAGCCACAGGCACCGCCCTGACCAAAACATTGTTATGTGGTGCATGACTATTTGTACATCTTACTTTTCAGTCTGCCTTTAATCAATTTATACTACAAAACATACAGTATAAGAATCTTAGAAAAGTGTACTTCCATTTTCTTCTTAGATTTTGTGCTATTGTTGTCATGTATTTTGTTTTTCTACAATAAACTCTATCCTATAATTTCTAGTATTTTTGTTTTGTACAGTAATTTGCCTTTTAAAATGTCTTAAAAAATAAATACAAGTCTTTATGTTCCCCCACGTGGTTATATTTCTGGTGCGCTTCATTCTTCTGAGCAGATCTGGGTTTCCAGCTGGTATCATTTTCTTTCTGTCTGAAGGACTTCCTTTAACACACTTTGTACTTCAGGTTGGATAGGGGTACATCCTTTCAGCTTTTGGTGGTTTAAAAAAGTTTTTATTTTGCCTTTACTTTGCAAGATATTTTAACTGGGTAAAGAATTCTAAGCTGCAAATTTTGAGTTTATTTTGTACTTCAAAAATGTTGACCCCACTGTCTTCTAGTTTGTGTTATTTCCAACAAGAAATCAGCTGTCAATTTATCTTCGTTTCACTGTACATAATTTGACTTTAATTCTCTGATTATTTTTTAAACATTTTTCTATCATTTTCTGTGTTTTTTCATACTTAGGATTTGTTGAGCTTCTTGAAGGTATGGCTTTATAGTTCTATCAAATTTATAAAAAAGTTTGGGCATTATTTTCTCAAATATTTTCATTTCCTTTCTTCTTCTTCAGTGGGACTCTAATTATATGTATTTTTGGCTGCTCGAAATTGTCCAAAAGCTACTGAGGCTCTCTTTATTCTTTTCAGCCTTTTCCTGGTTTATTTTGGGTGGTTTTCTATCCTTAAGTCCTCAAATGAACTATATTTCTGCAATGTCTAACCTGTTATTAATCAACGTTTTTAAAAATATCAGACACTGTAGTTTCTCTAATTCCAAGCAGTAACCCAAAAAATGTCTCAAGAATTCAACGAATTCAAAGACCAAATGACCGAAGATTTTGACACATTGAGACAAGAAGTTGCAGCCCTCAAAGATCTGAGAAACACAGTAGAATCCCTCAGTAACAGAATGGAGTAAGCAGAAGAAAGGATTTCTGACATCAAAGACAAAGCTTTCAAACACTCCCAAACTCTCAAAGAGGAAGAGAAACGGAGGGCAAAAACAGATCACTCTCTCAGAGCTCTGGGATAATTAGAAGAAAACCAATATTCATCTTATGGGGATCCACGAAAGCGATGAAGTGGCTTCACAAGGCACATGAGATTATGAAAGAGAACTTTCCAGACATGCCAAGAGATCCTGAATTTCAGATAGCTGACAGCTTCAGAACTCCAGCTGAATAAGACATCCCCCAGAAACATCATAATCAATTTCACTCAAATTAATATGAAGGAGAAAAAACTGAAAGCAACCAGATGGAAGAAAACCATCACCTACAAGGGGAAGAATATTAGAATAACTGCAGATCTCTCTGCTGAAACATTTCAAGCTAGAAGAGGATGGTCATTGACTTTTAATCTCCTAAAACAAAATAACATTCAACCCAGGATCCTGTACCCAGCTAAACTGAGTTTCATTTATGATGGAGAAATTATATACTTTAATGACATTCACATGTTTTGAAGAAATTTGAAGAAATTTGCCACAACTAAACCAGCTCTCCAGGATATTCTCAGACCTATCTTCCATAAAGACCAGCTTAACCCTCCACTACAAAAGTAAACCCACCCAGAAAATTTTGATCAAATTCCAACTTCCACAGTCGCAAAAGGATTAAAAATGTCCACTGGACTCTTAAAAGGCTCTCTCAATATTCTCAATTAATGTGAATGGTTTAAATTGTCCTCTAAAGAGGCACAGGTTGGCTGACTGGATACAAAA
>CAUYPK010000858.1:0-36272 GCA_963574355.1 Loris lydekkerianus | reverse complement strand
GAAGTGTTCCCTTTTCTCCACATCCATGCCAACATCTCTGGTCTTGGGATTTTGTGATATAGGCTAGTCTCACTGGAGTTAGATGATATCTCAAAGTAGTTTTGATTTGCATTTCTCTGATGATTAAAGATGATGAGCATTTCTTCATATGTCTGAAGGCCACACGCAGAAAGGCTATGTTAACCAGTGTGATGAAAGCGTGTCAAATGGTCTGTGAAGCTAGTGGATGATGCCCCATGATCATATCAATGTACACAGCTATGACTTAATAAAAATAAATAAATAAATAAAGACGTTGAAAAAAACTCTGCCCTAGAGCATATAAAAAGTAATTTCTTCCTCCATCTCAAGAATGAATGATAATTGCCAAGACATGGAAGCAAACCAAGTGCCCATCAACTCAGGAATGGGTCAACAGACTGTGGTCTACGTACACCATGGGATACTATTCAGCCATAAGAAAAGATGGAGACTTTACATCGTTTGTGTTTACCTGGATGGAGTTGAAACACACCCTTTTTAGTAAAGTATCACAAGAATAGAAAAACAAGTATCCAAGATACTCAATACTAATATGAAACCAATATATAAACAACTACATGTTCACATGAAAGAAAAACACAGGTACGGTCTAGTGAGGAGGAGAGGAGCGGAGGAAGGAGGGTAACCTAATGGGATCTCACCTAATGTGCACAGTGTAAGGGTGCTCAGCACACCCCCTGGGCAAAGGGCTCAACTACAACTTGAACTTTACCTTAGAAACGAAAACAATGTAACCTAAACATTTGTACTCTCCTGTTAACCTGAAATTAAAAGAATCTAATAAAAATTAAAAAAAAAAAAAAAACTAACACTGTACTGCTTTGTATACTCTAAATTAGCTCCCTGAGAAAGCTGGCTGAGCAGTCCCTACCCACTCTGGAGAAGGTACTAAAGTACTAAGTGTATATAGTTCATAAATCACAGTCATGAAACTAGCCAAGGCCTCAACCCAACACTGTGCCAAATAAAATTTAATTCAACAAGCATTTATTTACCAGTGACTATGTACCACCCAATTTCTTCCTCATCATTTAAATATACAAAATTACTACATTGTTTCAGTTTTTCTAATAGATATAATAAACAAAAATGACCACCATTTCCCTCAGAAAAATATATAAAACATCTTATCTATAGCTACCAAATTTCCCTTCGGATATCAATTTTTTAAACCCTCAATAAAAGCAAAACTTGGCTGCTACTAGAATTCGTTTTTCATTCAATGCATTAGAGAAGAGAAATTTGTCCAGTTCTGCTTTCTTTTTTTTTTTTTTTCTTTTTTTAGCTAAACAGAATCTGCACAATATTTAAAGACAGCTTCATTAAAACTGCTTTTCACCTTTGTTTCTAGTCATTTGCTGTAGAATGGGGGCCTTTGTAGGAGATTTGGGGCACATACATTTTTTTTCCTCTCTTCTCCCAACCTTCATTTGTATTTAGTTTTTGTTAAAATGGCTGCCTGAGTTCTTAAGTAACTGACCTGTAAGTTATTACCTTGCAACACACTTTGTACAAGACCATTAATACCTGCATCTTTAAAAAGGAAAAAAAAAAAATTCTCCAATCATATTTGCTTTAAATGTATTACATAATGTCCTAAAATTTAATCTCCTACACAAAGAATAAACACAAGCAGTTTTCAATTAAGGTGGTTGAATGGTGACATTGAAGGAAGCATGGAAATAAATACAATGCAGTGATCACGGACACTAAAAAAACAAAACAAATTGAGAGAAAAACTTGACAGTACACAGTATATTTTTAAATTGTAGAACTGATTGCCCATTGTAGAGAGAAAACAGTTTAAGAAATCATAACTCTACACGGCACAAGGTTAATGTTATTTAAAATATAAAAGCCAGGGAGATGGTACCCATATATGGTATTTTTGCCATTTGTGCCCCCAGGAGCAGACATGTTTATCTTTCACCTTGACATCTGAATGCTGTGCTAATGCCATTTAAAACTAGATGGAAGAAAATTATATTCTCCTAAGGAATTGACTGGGTCTTTCTTTAAAGAGAAAAAAAAATAAAGATAGCCATTTTGATTCAAACAAAGTAGTACATAGAAACCTCTGGGCATAAATCACATCAGGCCTCTATAATTTTTGCTTGCTATCAGTTATTGCTGGGATAATTGCATAGGAACGCTATTTGTGTAATTGTCAGCAGTAGTACTCCTGGACCAAGGACCAAGACCTCCTGCAGATTTCTACAAATCATTACTCTCCTTACAGTTTGTGCTTTTTTTTTTTTTTTTTCCTGCAGATCACTGGAGTTAAGCCAAATAGAATTATTGTTCTTAGACTTGGGAAGATTCACATTAATTTCTGAAAAGTACAGACAAATTTTGCAGCTAAGCAAACTGTGCCTTTTGTTTAAGAAAAAAGAGACACCAGAGGATTGAAAGAGAAAATGTTCAAAGAAAATGCTCATCTTCAAAGCTATAGATTCCACTTGAACAAATTGAAAGCTAACTTGGTGAATGGGGTCAAGGAAGCTATTATACTGTTTAACCCAAAAGGGTTGGACAGGGGAAAAGATATTTGACAATATTTGTACAACTCTGTTTTCTTGCTCCTTTATTTTTTAAGGAGTATTACAGGAATTCAGAAGCAATAGATTCTTACACAGTGTAGTAAAAAAGACATATTCCTAAGTTTTATTTAAATAAAATGTTTCCCAGTTTAAATAACATAATGTTTTCCCTTCTTTCAAAATTATAAAAGATAATTTCTTCAAAATTATAAAGGATAATTGTAAGAAATAATTTCTTATTTAAACAGAATATTTTTCCTTCTCCTAAAATTATAAAGGGCAACTCTGTCCTATTTATCATTTACCACCTTTCTACAAGACATTATAAATACACTATTTGTTTCAACTGAATGATTTCACAATTCTCATACAAAGTCTTTCTGAACTTTAGTAAAGGAAAATTTTTAAACCCTTGTGGAGTTGATTGGTATTTAGCTATTTTGCTTTAACCATCTTTGTTTAGAATTCCCAGTATTTTGATCATAACATGCAATAGCAAATACTTCTTTACTATTTTATATCCTAGACAAAGGATGTGAGCAGAAAATTCTTTTGCAGATGAGGAAACACAGATGAGAAACATTTTAAAAAATAGGGGATAATAGCTGACCTATTCAATTAACCAAAAATTTTTGATGATGACCCTGTTTGTGAATATTTAGTGAAACAGACATCCCTTTACACAGATGGTAGAATTAAAAAACAGTAAGATATTTATGTGAAATATTTTTAATATGTATTAAAGGTTTTATTTTAAATTGTATATTCTTTTTAAACATACCTGTCCTAAGAAAGACTATCCTAAAAATAATTTTAAAAATTCAAAGTTTCAAGCACAAAAATATTATTCAAGTAGAAAAGATTTGCAAAAAAATCTAATCATTCACCAATAGGAGCATAAAGAATAAATTATGGTACAATGTACAGTGAGTTCTTATCTACCCATTCAATGGGGTTTTTAAATCTAAATGGGGGTTTTAAATTTAAAAGTATGTAATTATTTACGTAACAAATGCAATCAGTATAACCTGGTTTCTTGTACCCTCAATGAATCCCCAACAATAAAAACAAAAAAAGTTTGCAATTACATGGAGAAAAATTCACATTAATTGAAATGCCAGGGTCAAGATTACATGTAGCACATGTGATTCTAAAGTTGTTATGCATGTGCAAATATATAAACAACTATAAATGTAGAAAAATGTAAACTGATAGTTTCTGAATAAATAATCGTTCGTTTCCTCTTAGCGTTGGTATTTTAGCTTGTTTTGCACATACTATGTCTATTCAAGAGCCATTATTTCTGATATAAAATAATACTATTCTTTCTAAATCAATGAAATATAGAAGTCAGAAGCATATGCTACCCTATTAATCTAGAGAAGAGTTTATAGGATCATCCACAGGTCTTTGCCTCTGAAAAAAGACTTTT
This sequence comes from Loris lydekkerianus, assembly GCA_963574355.1. Lineage (NCBI taxonomy): Eukaryota > Metazoa > Chordata > Mammalia > Primates > Lorisidae > Loris > Loris lydekkerianus. The sequence continues at coordinate 32,258 of CAUYPK010000858.1, read as the reverse complement.
GGAATAAAAATGTGAGAACTCAAGTGTCAAATAGTAAGATACTTTTGGAATCTCTTTTAAAATATATCATTAATTTTGTTTTGAGTTGACGTTGCCAGTGAAGTTATTGCCATAAGCCAGAGCCCCACAACCCTCCTTTTGCCCCCAAGCATTTCATGTTCTGTCACCTCCCTCTGGAATTGCTAATTGTCTCCTAGTCATTTCTGTCCCCTATAGCCACTGCTGGCTGTCACTGGGAAGGCACATTCTCTAGTGGCAGTAGCCAAGAACAGAGTCAGAATCAGAGGCTTGTACCTGTTTCTGCTTTCACTAACATCTCCAGATCGCCGCAGGCAAGTTTTGTAACCGCCTGTTAGCTGTTTCTCCTGTTTAAAATGTGGTTGCATTTGATATCATGTTCTTCCTCACTGAGGAAAAAAAGAAGACAGAAATATCACTAGCTACTAACTTGCATTCTGTAGTTTCAATCCTTACTGTTCAGTGTTTAGTGTGGCTCTCTGCCTAAGGAAACTAATGTAATTTAGAGGGAATCTGAGAAATAAGGGTAATTCAGTGGTTACAAATGCAGATTCAAACTCGACTTCCTGGTTGTGAATCCAGTTCTTTTAATAATAAACTGTATAATCTGGCGTAAATGTGTAATCTCTATGTACTTCTACTTCTGCCTCTGTGAAAACAGATTAAATGAGTTAGTTAATGCATATGCAGCATTTATAACTGTTCTAGTGTAGAGTAAGGATTAGCAATTATTATGAGAAGGCAATATGTCTTCTTTTTCCAAGGTTATAAATATGTTTACAAAATCCCTAGCTACCAAGAAAAGCATGGATTATACTTGGTATTGGGGAGTATTTTATAACTAGTTTCATCTTCCATAGGGGGAAATAAAAGGTCTATTCAAGATTTAATACTTAGTTTTTATTATTAACAGACGCCTCATGAAATAGATTTGGTATTCAGTACACTTACTCAGAACAGAGCTCGGATAAATGAGGATTCATCAGTAGTTTTGCATGTGTTAATATATGACTGTGATGTACAACTACAGTCCAATAGGAAAAGATTTAAATAATTACATGTCATTTGGGTTCGTGTCAGCCACAAGTTAGCTCAGCACAATTTAATGAAGAAGTACCTTGCCTCTTGCACTTAATGAAGCCACATTTGATAAGAGACTGGTGGGATTTGGAATCATAACAGTAATGAAATCCAAGGTTTGGGTTCTTGGTTCATTAGGCAACAAGACTGGCTTTTCAGGACACTTGTATCCAAAGAGAAAGAAAGAGGCTAATTTGTTGAATTTTTTTTTCATTTATTTTTTAGGAAGCTAGAGAATGAATGGGTTTTTGTTTTTCAATAATTAACAAAGGACTTTTATAACAGCTTTAACTTCAAAACAATTTTTTCTGAGTATGATATAGAGTGATCCAAGGTTATTCTTAATATAGAATTTTATGACTCAACTCTCTTTTAACTACTTTTACTGATGAGGAAACTGAGGTCTACAGATGTAAAGTGCTTGCAAATTTTAGGAAGCTAGTTACTGTTAAAGACAAAACCAGGCATAAAGAGAGTAATTTCTAGTGTCAAAATCATTACTCCAAAGTGCATAGTCATAAAATTACATGAAAAAGAAGTTTCAGCTTTACACACTAATCCAAGAGCAAATTCACAGGGTGCATAGTTAGTAATATTTTAATTAGCTTGCATCAAAAGATTCCTGACCTTTTGTTACAATCTTTAGGATGAAATCAAAAATACAACAGCTGGTCTCTCTACCCACTGTGAGCATTGAGCCTACACACAAAAAAGTGACTTTTTGTTCATCAACATAATTAAGCCTAGATACTGACTGCCAGTGTCAGACTTTGGCCAGAAGCTAGCTTGTATGAGAGCTTGATGTAATTGTATTAAGGACTGACTGTGCTTAGATGCCATGGATTAAGAAAAGTGATATCAATAATGTACATATGTATCCTCTACAGCATGTTAAGAAGCTAATTGGAGTCTAAACAGTTGATACTTATAATTTCTACATTTTAATTATGAAAAGCATCAATATTATAATAGCTGAGTATTTCCTTTAAATATTAAACCACTAATTGACCTAATTGAGCAGATTATTGCTCAGAGCAAATACAGCATTTTGTTTTAACCACAAAAGAAGAAAATCATTTGGAGGTTAGTATTTTGTTTCATTTTAATTAGAACCGTTGTGTACTGAGGTCTCTATGAGCATAAGCAATCTAAGTAAAATCCCATATTCAACTCTGAAGAAAAGAATAGTTTTTCCTGATAAAGTTTTTATTATTAATTGGGGCATTTTTTTTCTAGTACTATTTTTCATCTTTCAGCTCAAAATGATTTTATTCTTAAAAACATAAACATTGAGAATTTGTACAATAGATATGCAGGACAGGCATGCAGGCAGTCATCTAACCCAACACCATCATGAACAGGAATAAAAATGATCCCAAGGTTAGAAAGTGCCTTAGCGATGAAGCCAGGACTGAAAGTCAACCTTCCACTCCCCCCGTGCTGTCTCTGTTCCACAGGCTACTCTTTGGGATAAAAGTTTCTTTAAATAGTATTTCTCTTCCTTTATTTTGGACCCTTACTGGTACTGAAGAGATGTTACTCTGGTAGCCGTTTGATAACCTGTTGTTCTTCTGTTAAACCTCAGTTCATACTTCCGATTCTGTGAGAGCAGAAAGATGCTGCTTCCTTTGGCACAGCAGCAAAGATGAGTAGATAATCCACTAGAAAATTATTCTGTTGAAGTCAAGCTTGACTAACTCAAGTGGTCAAATAAGCTTCTCTGAGCCTCTACGATCAAATAAAAGGGAAAATCAAAAAAGATAAAGCATTGCATATAACAAAGCATTATACACATTTACACTTTCTAAAGGGTGTGTCTACATAGCTTTTCTTGACTTTTGAAAAACATGAAGATAAATGCTTCATGTCTAGAATATACATAGATTGGTTTAGAGAAGATGAAAATAGTCTTTATACCACAACATAATCCTCCACTTAAAGAAATAATAGGCACCATAGAAATGAGGGATAGAATTTAGAAATATAATAAAAATTCATATTAATAAAAAGCCATAAAATCAAAATCATGCCATCATCATGTAGCTTAGTATCTTCTATATAATAGCGTTGCATTGCACTCTTAACTTCACTATTCTTTTGTTTACAACTTATGGGTATAGTGTCTTCAGATAGTGATTCTTTCAAATACAAAGCATCTTCCCATGTAAAAATCCTATATGGCTCTATCAAGAATCTATGATCTTTGAGTAAGGGGACAAATTTTAAAAATTAATTCGTATTTTAACATCTGTGATCTATGTCCTTGTCTGTATAAAGCAGAGGTTTTTTAGCGCAGATGACTTTGCTCTTCAGAAGATATTCTGCAAATTTGAAAGACATTTCTGATTGACGCAACTATGGTAGGAAGGCACTCCAGGCAATGAGTGATGAGAGGCCAGGAATCCTGCTAAAATTTCTACAATGCTCAGGAAAGACACTACAAAGAATTATTGGGCCACAAATTATCTATAGCAAACAAGCTGAAGTAACAGTTGCTGTGAGTTCTTCAGAGAGACATAAAGTTTTCAGTCACTCAACTTATTAACAAATGCATGTTTGAATCTTCTCACTTGTGTGACTACCTAGAGTTCCTGGACAAATTTCTTAGTAAGGGAAAACATGCACAGCAGCAAGAACACTAGACCTGAAATCTTGGCTTCCGTAAGTGTAGCTTTCTTCCTAATTAACTGTGTGAACTCGGTAAAGTCACTTAGCCTTTCATGCCCTCAATTGATTCATCAAAAAATGAAAGAACTGGGCAGTGCCTGTGGCTCAAAGGAGTAGGGCTCCGGCCCCATATGCCAGAGGTGGTGGGTTCAAACTCAGCCCCAGCCAGAAACTGCAAAATAAATAAATAAATAAATAATTTTTTTAAGTAAAAAAAAAAAAAAAGAACCAATCTAAATTAATTCTAGAGATCCCTTCCAACTCTAAAATTCTTTTATTCAAATGGAAAGCTAAATCACAAATTTAGAAAAATATTAAAAATCAAAACACCTGATTATGCAATTATTTATAAAAACTTTAACCAAAGAGTATATACATATGAAGTTTACTAAGTGTAGAGTATAAGGGTTTGAACACAATTATTAAGAAAATGCCATGAAGGCTATGTTAACCAGTTCAGTGAAAATATTTCAGACTGTATATGGAACCAGCACATTGTACCTCATGATTGCATTATTGTTCACAGCTATGATTTAATAAAAAAAAATAAAAAATAAAAATAAAAGTTTATGTGTCAGTAAGTAGATGAGTATTTATTATACAATCATTATGCGCTTAGCATGCTACCTGTTGATGTAAAGATGTCAAAAAGGATTATAAACTATGCATCTGTGTGTGTGAACTAGACTAAATAACTGAAATCCATTAAAGAAAATTTTTTTTCAAAGTATGGTATGCAAATCATCACCTAGGGATCTCTCTGGATCTTTGATAAAATACCAATTCCTACCTCTCTAATCTTAGTGAACTGGACTATCTGAGGATTTGGCCCAAAACCTGCATTGTTATAATCACCCCCAAGTGATTATTAAGTGTACTATAGTTTAAAACCTGCTAAATTATAAATTAATAAATGAGAGACTCTGTGCTATACCATTTTAATCTTGATTATATATGAAATTCTATAGTAGTTCAGAGAAGATACTTAACTGATGGGTCAGAATAGTTGAGGGAAAGTCCATAGCAGGGACTACGGACCTAAGAAGGGAGATTAGAAGGATGCGGGTTGTAAAACAAGGTAGAAAGAACTGGGAAAATGTATTCAATGTGGAATTTCAATGTGAGCAAAAACACAGAGGTGGGAGTAGATGAGGTCACAGTAGCTTCGTGTTGAGCAGAAACAATAGATGGAGGTAGCTGTATGTATGTGACAGAAACAATTTGAAAATATGCACTCCTAACCATCATGGGAAAAAAGTTATCTCAAAGATATTTAAATGCAATTTAAATGACTGGCTGAAATGCGTTCCAGTGATTTTTGGATTGTGTATGCAATTCAGGAAGAAACTGGAATTACCCTATGCATTAAACCTTCTAGATTTCAAAGTCTCTTAATTCATTTCATTTATCAAAAATGCATGCATATTTGCTGAATAAGTCTTATTTCCCTTGAATACCCACAATATTTTGCCTGTGTAAACTTATATATAAAATGATATTCATATCTTGATTATTTTTACATACTTTAGCATCATGATTTTTCCTCCTAAGGTAGAAGCTAGTGGGAGCTGATAGGTTGTTTTCCTTAGACTCAAAGGATATTTTCACTTGAATTGTTGCATAATATAAATAATGTTATTTGTTTACTTCTTAAATGGACTACTGATTTCCAATTTATTTCTACTATGGCCAGAGAATATGCTTTTTGTGACTTGAATACTTTTAAATGTACTGAGACGGTTTTATGGCCTTAGATACAGTCTACATTGGTTAATGTACTGTGTAGATTTAAAAATGCTGTGTATTCTGTGTTGTTGGATGGAGTTTTCTATACCTGCATATAGTTTACTAATTTCTTGTCTCCTTATTCTATCAATTACTGTAAATGTGGTGTTAAATCTCTGACTATAATTGTGAATTTTTGCTATTCACAATAACTGCTACTAAGATCTATCAATTTTTGCTTCATGGATTTTGGAGCTCTGAATTAGCTGCATAAATGTTTATAATTGACACAATCACTTAATGAATTTACCCTTTTATTATCATGAAATTACCTTCTTTATCTCTGCTACTATCTTTACTCTGAGATCTGCTTTGTCTGATGCTAACTACAGCCAATCCAGTTTTGCTTGGTTAGTGTTCATATTGTTTCTCTTTTTCTATCATTTTCCTTTTAACCCTTTTGCTGTTAGTTTTAGTATTTTAGTTTACTGCTTTGAAGTTAATCACATGCCTATTTTTCTCATCATGGTCTCCCGTCAAGTAATACTATACCATATCACATGTAGTAAAAAACCTTCCATCCATTTTTCCCCTCTTGACATTTGTGCTACTATTGCTATACATTTCAGTTTCACATGTCTCAAAACTTCACATTATACCATTATTGCTTTGTTTAAATAGATAATTATGTTTTGATGAGATTTAAATAATACCAAAAATTCTTCTATACTTTCCCAGGTGGCTACCATTTTCTAACACACTTCCTTCTTTCCATTTATTGCCCGTTTTGACTAATGTGTTTGTGATATGCCCTTTTGCAAATTCCTTCTTATATTTATGGTTGACATTCACTGGGCTTTTTGATTCTGTAGATTTATAATTTTTATCAAAATTAGAAAATTTTCAATCATTATTTCTTCAAATATCTTTCCTCTCTGCCTTTTCTTTGGTGTCCAATTACATATACACTAGGTTGCTTGAAGTTATCCCTCAACACGTTGATATTCAGCTCAATTTGTTATCCTTTATGTGTGTTTTTCATTTTAGATAGTGTCTACTGCTATGTCTTCGAGTTTGTTAATCTTCCCTTCTGCCATGTCTAATCTGGTATTCATCTTTTCCAGTGGGTTTTGTTTTTTCCTCTCACACATTGTAGTTTTCATCTTTAGAGCTTGATTTAGGGTCTTTCTTTTTTATATTTTTCATGTGTAAACATCTCTAAACTTTTTGAAAATATGAGATAGAGTTGGAAAGAGTGCTTAATGTCCATCTATGACATTTCTAGATAATTTCCTTCTTATTCTATTTTGGTTGTGTTTTCCTGCTTGTTTATATGCCTAATAGTTTCCAATAAAATGCTGTGGTAAATTATAAATCTTCCTTGATGGGAGCTCTATATTTTTGTATATGCACAGTATGATTGGGCTTTGTTCTGGGACACATTACATTACTTGGAAATACTTTGATCTTTTCTGATCTTCATTTTATGTTGTTTTAGGAAAGTCTGCAGCATGCTTAATCTTGGGCTAATTATTCTTCATCCCTGAGACAAAAACCTTCTAGCCTGTGAATCATGAGATTTTCTAGTCTCACTGGAGGGCACAGGTGCTATTCCTGGCACTGTGTGAGTTGTAAACGCTGTTACTCCTAATATTTTCAATTGGTTCTTTGTCTAGACTAATTTCTTCACATGTATGCAGTAATTAATACTTCACTGAATAGATAGGGACCCTCTATAGACCTTTTGAGTTCTCCTCAAAATCAGCTATCTCTTTTCTAGGAATCATTTTTGTGAATTCTAGCCACCTTGACCCCCCTCCAGACTCTCAGCTCCATCTCCTCATTGAAGGAGGCCATGAGACTCAACTGAGTCTTCTTACCTACGGCCTGGAAACTCTCTTAATGCAATAAGCTAGGGAAATTGTAGGGATCACTTTGTTTATCTCCCTACCCAGGGATCACTGTCATTCATGGTCTGATGTACAATGTCTTTAAATTTGTAGTTTCACATATTTTTTCAAATATTTAGTTACATATTTGCATTTGTTTCAGATAAAAATGCAAATTTTACCCTATTAATTCACTTTTACTGGTAACAGAAATACAGTTCAAGTGGATTACTTTAAATACATATATTACAAAGCCTAAATATTATTCATCTAAATGTCATTAATTTTATTGTTTAAGCCTTATGTGGGAACATCAGCCTTCAATATACCTGTGGAAGTAATAGATTGGGTATACAGTGTAGCTCTGAGTCTTAAGAGAATCAACCTTAGGAATATTTTCATATATCACTTCTATCAGATTCTAATAAGAACCACCACCTGATTCCTCCATGATATTGGAGAGTTGTTTTTAATATACAAGATGGAAGTAAGTTAATTTATTAAATTACTTGGTGATTCCATGATTACACTGTGACATCATTCATCTCTCTTCCCAAATAAGAACCACTAGTGCATTGTTTTGAAGAGGATAGAATCTACTAATAAATGTAAAATCAATATGTTATAGGATGTTTTTATTTTCCTGAAAAGAATGAAGCAAAATCACTAAATAAACCTGTGATATCATCTTTTTGGCTATAGTAAATAATTACCAAAAATACAAAAATTTACTGTCTTACACACATTTATAAGAAAAAATATCATTAATTAAAGTTGACAGTTAACATGTTTGCAATTCTTATATTCATGGTTAAGTTCCAAAAGTTGAGACAGATAGATAAGAAGGACTCGGATCCTGCCCTGCATGAGCTAATATTATAGTAAAAGAATGACAAACATTATCTTCTGTTATTCTGCTGTCTACTTATAAAAAATTATAACCAGTATTTTTGTTTGAAGACATATTTGGTAACATTATTAATAGAGCTCAGTAATAATTTAATCAATACATGCTTTATTTTCAACACTAATAACACCTTAATTTTGTTTATGAATATCAGAAAAAGTGTTATTGTCCAATACTGTATCTTACAGATGTCTTCATACATAGTATGTGGGAGTTGTAGCTCTTTAGACACTGGAACATCTTGACAAGAGTTTTGTAAGGAAAAGCTTTATATAAATTTTGCTGATAAATCCTATTTATCTCATTTAGAAAGATATAAAAAGTAAAGATAAGTTTATATCCTCATTTTTTTGTTTCTATTATCAGAGTAATCATTGTTTTAAAAGTTAAACAGCCCATAGTTCTTACAAAAAAGGCCAATGGCCTCCACCCCAACATTCACTCCCCACATTCAGTCTCCTGCTTTGACCACTTTTAACCACTTTAGCTGTTTTTCCTTGTATTTACCTCCATGTTTCTCAATGAAAACCTTGATTTTTCATTTATCAAGCTTAGATAGTATTCTTAGTTCTTGTCATTTTAGATAAGAACATAGCTCTTCTTCACCACCATCTTCAACTCCTTCCATTCCACCCACTCATCTTCAAGTTTTGGTTATATAAGTAGTTTCCATTTATATAATTTTCCTATATAATATTGTTTAGTCTTGTGCCAAATGATGTTCAGTGATGACATTTCCCTATATAATAGCCATATTTTTTTAAGTTATTTGTCTCATTTACTTAGAATTTCATGAATTATTGCTAATTTTTTAAATGTTTCAATAGATATGTCAACCACCAGTAATATTTTTCAAATGTTAAAACACATTAATTCATCAGTTTCATTTCTTTCCTGAATACCTCCATCTAGCGGCCCTTCATCCTTCTGCTCGAATCACTACAGGCTGCTGTCTGGGCCTTGACAGCACCTTTGCTCTCACCTTCTAAACCACTAAACTGAACAGCCTTGACAATATTGCCAATATTTGCAATTGCTTTTCCCCAGAGAGAAAAATGCCAATTACAGAATTTTTGAGCTGAAAGATCACCTTTAGTTGCCTTATTATTTTCCATGTAAAAAAACTGAGGCTTAGAAAAATATGAATTGGAGCACCTGGTGTCACATAACTGGTACCAAATGCAATGATTCCCAGTTTAGTACTTTTTCCTAAAATACAAACACCCAGGAGGTAGCACACAGAATGAAAGGGGTAGATGTGTTAAGACGTGGGAGAGGAGGAGTAAGCAATGTGGAAGTCCCTGCCACTTTTCATCCATTCAGTTAAATTGGGAAGCCCCAGAAATATAAAGTGTGCATAAGTCAGTATGAAAACACGCTACCTTCAGAAAAAGTTCACAATGAAAAAAAAAAACAGGCTAAGTATTTGCATTAAAACATCATTATAAACACAATGATTTGCAGTATGTGGACAATTTGGCATCTCAAATTTAAAATCTGCATAGTGGAACCCTCAATTTCACTCCACCACCATGCAGACATACTACCTCAGTGAATGGCACCACCGTTCAGCTAGTTACTCAGGCCAGAAATCAGCAGACATGTTTATTTCCCTATAACTCTGTATCCAATCCATAAAACAAATCCTCTTGATTCTGTTTCTAAATACATCTCAAATATATCCTCTTTTCTTATCCCTTCCCTCAACTCTAGTCTAAGCCAACATATTCTTGTTTCTGGGCTATTAATACTCCTAAATAGGGCGATGCCTGTGGCTCAAAGGAGTAGGGTGCCAGCCCCATATACCAGAGGTGGCAGGTTCAAAAAACAACAACAACAACAAAAATAGTCCTAAATAGTCTCTCTTCATCCTCTCTGATACCCCTACAATTCATTTTCTACCTAGCCATCAGAATATCTTTTAAAAAAGTGAACCAGTTAATGTTGCTCCCTTTCTTACATCTACCAATGGTCATAATACTCCCTCTGGGTAGTTTATAACTGAGCTTCGTAATAGTTGCATGTCAGAATGGGGAGGGATCAAGGACAGTTTGTTTTCACATGTACCTGACCCACCCCCATTGGTTTGCAACTGCTTTCCCAAATAAATCCCAAAAGTACACTTAGCATCCCTAGCCAACTATTAGTTGACTAGGCAACCTACTAGTAAAAAAGAGCCATTCCTGATTTCAGTTAGCAGAATATGTTACATGGCATCTTTTTTTAGAACAGCAGCCAAAAGCAGAATGCAAGTTGCTAGTTAGATCTTCACAATGCACTGATAACGCCAGAAAGATAATACAGGCATTTGCTTAACATCCTAGAATCCACTTACCATCACCTATCTTTGTTCCCCTCAATATGTTTAAGAAATGAGCTTTAAATACTCTATACTATGTGTTCATATATGTGAACAAATATATTCAAATCCCTACCAAGAAGATAAACTCTCATTTTCTTATCTTCAAGCTCCACAAGAATAGAAGAAAGAAAATGCTAAGATGAACCCAGCAGCATGATCTTAGCACTCTCATAACTCAATCAAGTGGGTAGACTTGATATTAAACACATAATTACAGAAGTGATCACTATTCCAAAAGTAGAAGTACAGGGTGCTTAGAGAGAATTGAAGAGAGAAGGGCTGTCTGAGCAAAGGGTTACTCAAATTGAAACCTGAAGAATAAATAGAACTTAAGAGAATCACTTGGGCCAAGAGGAGAGGTGGGTGGGACGTAGAAGCAAATGAGATGCTTTCAGCAGGGGAAGCAGCAGATGGACCCGAGACAGTCATGATGTGGTTCTGGCATCACGTACTGCCTTCCTATTTCCATATCCTCCACCTTTGAAAAGCCCAGCCTAAACTAATTGAAGTTTATTAGTAAAATTTCACCTTGTCAACAAAAGGCCTTGCCTGACCTCCCTATCTTTAAACGCACCCTAGTCATTCTCCATCTTTTCATTCTTCCCTGGCTTTATTTACCAGTAGCAAATTCCATCCTAGGACTTCCTACCACCCTCAATGGCACTTACTGGTTGCTCTTGTTTTTTCTTTCCTTTCTTCTCCCACTAAGCACCATGAGAGCAGGGTCTTGTTTTGAGTCTGGTCTGCTACTTTTACTTTTTTTTTCAGTCCTAAATCCCAGTTAATCGCACTCACCAAGACAGTGTCAGCATATCCCCATAACAGGCCTATGTGATAGGAGTCCGGTTTCCTTTGTATTAATAGCCAAGGGTAGTCAGTATCAAATCAAGAGCTTAAATTGGAAAATCTCTTTAGTAATTTTTTTTTCCAAAAGTCCCAAACGAACCATAAGATTCTATTATGTGCCTCTAAATTTATCTTCATAGTTTCCACTGATAGTTTTTTGTTTTTTGTTTTTTGTACAAACCTAAACATGATAGGCATGTAGCTATATTCAAACCTGAGGCAATGTTAGAACTACTACCAAATGTGACAATCCAGAGAATCTTTGGTGTTCATATCTATGTCTGTCCACATTTTGACTTAAGCTGAGTCTAGATGATACCAAAGCATCTGGAGAAAAAGAAAAACAGGAGTCCATCACCCAGACATTTTTGGGATGCTTCCCTTCACTTTCATTGATTTGAACATGTAAATATTGTTAGGACAACAAAGCAAACTAAGAGCTCAGTTTTTCTCTTTTATTTGCTTGTTCTCGTTTTTCTCTTCATACAGATTGAGCCATGATGACAAATGCTGAAGAAAAACAAAAATATAGTGTATAAATAAGCCCCAGTTTAGTAGGTATAATGACCTGCGTTGTAGTTTTTGTCCTACCAATGACTTTGAGCAAATGACTTAACCAAGCTTTAGTTTCCTCATCAATCAGAGGTGAAAATACCTATCTGACAGAGTGCTATTAACAGGGATAAAGTGATAAAATAGATCTAAAAACATGTCAAATATTTGAGAGTACTATTATTTATAAATGTAAGATACCGTTATGGTTTGATATTTCTTCTTTGGCTTACACAGATTAATAATAGACTTTCTTCTCCAAATTCTCAGGAACTTACAATAACATCTCTCTTTAGACACTATGCTTTTATATGCAGTTTTTGGCCAGGGCCAGGTTTGAACCCACCACTTGTGGTATATGGAGCCTGCACCCTCCTCCTTTGAGCCACAGGCACCACCCCAGGCAACTCTTATTTTAAAGTAGCTTAATGCATCAGTGTGACTGGGAGATTATTATTGGTGTGGAGGATTGTTCCATACAGTCTACAATTTTTTATACCCAAAAGTTTCCAACCTGGTAGTAAATGGATTCCACTGTGCTATTAAAAGAATTTTAGCAATCACTTTATTAGAAAATGGAACATTTCCAAAGGTTCTTTTAGGGCTCTGAAAAATACTAGAGCCTTTTTCTTCACATTCCTTCCTTTTGCAACATGGTACTTTCATAATAATTGTCTCTGAGGCACCAGTATCTATTCAGAATCCAGTGTGGCCTCCAACTATCCCAAGTAATAACCAAAAAAATGGAGGAATTCCTCTATGGCTTCTTCTATAGAATAGCACCCACATTGATTTTTGCATGCTTCCTATGACTTAAATAATGTTTTCATTAAACTAATAAGTTGTGGCATCATGGAAACACAACATGTTATTAACATTTGGTCAAAATTAGAAATGATTTACCCTGCTTGCTTGTTTGTTCTGAGGCTTAGTCCTCTGGTTACCTGAGGTTAATTTTCAAGGTCAGTGAACTGAGGCATACTTCTAACAGAGCTCACAGAAAGAGTTTTAAAATATTTCCTCTCACCAGTCCCTTCTTCCTCCCTTTGACACCAAAATGTTGATGAGCTTTTCTCTCTGAGTCCTATGGAGGTGACCAGGATGCCTGCTTGCGAGTGAACAGCGGGCTCAAGAAACACAGGACCAATGCCGCAAGGTTCTATTTGCAATTAATTTGCTTTCTATTTGAGGAAAGCACTTTATTCTGATTACAAAAGTAATACCAGTTCTTTGTAGTACAAAATTTGAAAAGGCAAAAGGTCTGAAGAGATAAATTACCCACAATGCCACTAAGCCATAGACAGCCATAAACAAAACTAAATTTTTAATTTGTTTTTTTAAATATTTCTTCACGATTCCCCTTGCAGATAATAATAATTAAAAAAAAAAAAAAAAAAAAAAAAAAAACCTATGATAAGTTTTCCCATTTGTTACCTAATGCTGATTTGGTGGTGGGAAGAGGGAAACAGACTAGCAGATTATTTGCACGTCTTAAATTCTTTGAGGTAGGTTTTTAATTTAAGAGGTTTTTTTTTTTCCACTAACAAAATGTACTGATGCCAGAACCTGTGGAAGAACAACAGAATTCACAAGAAGATGACTCCAATGTTGAGCTGATAACAACCAGATGTAAAATGAGAAAAAACAATGATAGGGTGAGAGATAGCTGAAACTAAGTAATCATAACAGGCAAAGTGTATGGTGTCCAGTTCCACAGACCTGGATTCCTTGTCTTTGTTCTATTAACCTCACTGCTTGATGACCTAAGCTTTGGGTCTCTTAACTTCTCACCTGGATAAAACAGGCATAATAGCTGCACCAACCTGAGATTTAAAAAGAGTGAATAGCTGTAAAGCACTCGGTTAAACGCTCAGTAAATCTTAGTTGTTGGCAGTAGCACTAGTACAATATTTATCAGGATCTAAGCTAAATGTTTTACATATATTGCCTCATTTACTCCTACACTATGCTAGAAAGTAGGATGAAATGAAGACATACCCAGAACATGTTATCACCCACATGCTTGAATTACCAGGGAGAAATTAACGTATTACAATTTCTATCTTACCCAAGACCATAGATTCTCACCCGGGGCAACATATAGCACTATTTTTTCAAAGCATGATCGGGGGACTGTCACCAGCATAATCAAGATCTCTGCAATGAGGCCCAAGAATCTGCAAGTTTACCAGTTCCCCGGGAAGATCTCAGGCTCGAGATCATGGATTTTTTTTCTACATATAGTCTCCATGAGAAAGTCACTTTCTGTCATTTTTCCAGAGAGGGGCTAACCTCAATTTAAGCTCAAAACTCTTAAATTTTATTCAGATCCAGGTCTAAAGCAGCTCCCCCAGACACCCCCTCCCTAAAAAATGCCAAAAGATAATCCTGCTGCAAGTGAGAACACTGCTCCGTAAGAGACATTCAAGGTACAGCACAGGGATGGGGCTGTAGCACATGTCTGCCTCCTTTCCTGCCTGAAGGTGTCTGTTTGCATGTGATTGATTTTTATCTTACGCTTGATGGATTGATACATAGATTTAATTATATCATGTGTTGTTCCATCAATACTGCTTTGCAGCTATTTTACATTCAGCCTGGGTGCCAGATTGAATTAAATGGTTTTTTTAAAGCCTATAAAGCACAAAAATATCTTTCCCTGGTTGGTATTTTTTACATATTGGTTACTAAGAGTCTGTAAGCTAACGCGGGTTGTAAAGTTCATTTGCTAGTAAGGAAGCCGATTTGACTTTTATGGCTATTAATTTTTTATGGAGCACAGAGAAGAATTACTGATGTTGCTCCTAACTTAGACACCTCTGTAGCTACTGGGACTGAGGGCACTTCCATTTGGGAAGCAATTATCCTGACCATCCCTAAGGAGACGAAAGATCATATACAAACAGCTTCCAGGTCCTAGTAATAAGATTCAACTATATGTAATGATACTTACCAGGAACTACACAGAAAAACTACTGCAACTGCTTTAACACCAGATGTAATATGTCATAGGCTTTAAGCAAGGGCAGATAGAGGGAATAGGGCATGATCATTTAAGGAAAGTCATTGTCTCAGCGGAGGCATCCCCGAAAGAAATTAATTCACTATACTTCTTGTGTGCCATACACTGTTCTATCAATGCAGTTTACATCATTGAGAAAATTAGAAATAAAAAAGACCAAAAAATCCCTACTTTCATGAATTTCACATTCCAGTGGGAGAAGTCAGATAAGAAATGAATAAAATTATACAGTACTTGTCAGGTAATAATCGTGTTGAGATGGAAAATAAGGCAACATAAGAAGTGGTGAGCACAGGAACTAGATGGGGTTCTACTTTAGATAAAGTAGCCTTTGACAGTAGCCATGATGTAAGGTGACATGCTAGCAATTACACTACCTCACTTAGGTAGGAAGAGAGGCTTCATTAAGGTTCAAGGATTTTTCTTCAGTGTATGCACTTATGTGAAAACTCTTGCTTCCCTTGACAAACAGAGTATAACTCATTCTTACATGATACGTCATCCATTAACTTATTCTGAACTTCAGTGTGCCTTTTTTTTTTTTAATTCATTCATTCCATCGTTATTTATTGACTATTTCAAGTTTTTCAGGCACTTTGCAAGGGCTGGAAAAATAACAGCCCATAGTGGTGGGGCATTTACTGGAAATATTGTGCAGAGCACTTTACATGGCATAATAGGTAGGGAAGATGTTTTCTTCAATCACCAATAAGAAATGAGACTCACATAGGTTACAGAACATCCAAGTTCATGTCCATTGTTTAGTGCCAGAGCTAAAACAAAAGTCACATTTTCTGATTCCCGTTCTAGTTTTCCTAACCTCAACATACAAAAACCTAGGTTAAATTCTTTTTTCTTCTTTTGAGGCAAAAGAGATGGTGTAAACCCCATAATAAATATACCTCATTGTTAAGTGAACCTCAAAAAGCTAGACAACTTAACCCCCTGCCTTCAAACAAATAAACTGATATTAGCCTCATATGTAGATGAAGCTTTCACCAACAGAGTTCAAATCAGCCTAGGAAACAGGCTGGTAACTTTATAGCTCAAGCCAGATGTCCTAATAGATGATCCCTGTAATCAGAGATCGTCAGTCAGCAGGGCTGGAGAAGTGAGCAAGGGCTCACATGGCACCCTCTGTCTCACATCACCCATGAGAAGATGCCCTCTGTCAACTCACCTCCCTCTATTCATTCTCTCCGGGCCCACTGGGGGTTCATCAAGGCTAGTCTTCACTGCCACTTGCAGAAACCCTTTGCCATCCCTCCCACCGCCACCTCCTCAGAGAAAGCTTTCTGGAGCACCTGCTACTCACCAGGAAGGCTGTCCAAATTTTACACACAAGATCCAAGTTCACAGAATCTAAAATGAGGCAAAAGACCTCAAAGATCATCCTAGACCAACCTCTTTCATTCACAAATGGGACCCAGAAAGAATGTATGACTCATAGATAACTAATCTTAGAACCAAACTAGAACCCAGATTTCATGCTCTGAGTCAAGTATTTTTTGTACCCTATCACATTACTTTAAGGTCTTAATATTGAAAAAGATAAGATCTCTAAGATTTGTATTTAGAATTAACAGAAGACGTATTTGGGGGAGTCTGACTTTTTGACATGTTTATCTTTCTCTGCATCCTATCAAATAATAAGCCCAAAGGAAATTTCTTGGGCTTCTATCATTATTCTCTAAAGTAAAAGAAATCAGGATGGTTTTCCTGTAGACTGTCATAAATCTCAAAAACAACAAATGACTACTTCAAAGTGCTGTAAAAATAATGAGCCTAGTTTGGGCATGGTTAGCATCATTAACAGCATTTTGATTTTAAAAGTGACAAAATTGTGACACAAAGAAAAGGTGATCTCCCAGCTTGCTAGTGGACAAGAGAGGACAGAGAATAAATTCAAACAATTCTCAGCTTACTATTATTATTCTGGACTAATATTACAAGGGAAAGAGATAATGAAAATTATGAAATTTATTGAGCATGGAGTATATGCCAGGATATGCTCAAGCTCAGTGGTTCTCAACCTTCCTAATGCCACGACCCTTTAATACAGTTCCTCATGTTGTGATGACCCCGATCATAAAATTATTTTTGTTGCTCCTTCATAACTGTAATTTCGCTACTGTTATGAATCACAATGGAAATATCTGATATGTAGGATGTTATTTTAATTGTTACAAAGGGGTCGCGACCCACAGGTTGAGAACCGCTGCTCTAGCTCATCGAATCCTCACAACATCCCTATAAGCTTAGTATTTATTATTGTTAGTAGTAGTAGTAGCCATTTTTATTATGCCTATGAAAATATTCAGGCTTAATAGAACTATTGAGTAATAAATGTAATAAATGGCAAAGACAAGCCCTGCAGGCAGCCCCCTGACCACTCAGCCACTCTGCTGTGCTGATATTGGAGCCTTTTCTTGCCAGCATGAACCACAGATCTTGGCAAAAGTAGAACCCCGTCATCACCCCTAACTACCCTGTTTCCCCCAAAATAAGACAGTGTCTTATATTAATTTTTGCTCCCAAAGATGCGCTAGGTCTTATTTTCAGGGGATGTCTTATTTTTCCATGAAGAAGAATACAGTACACATTTATTGTTCACTGCAACCCATCTGCTCTGATCCTCCTGTACTTCTACACACATCTGCAAAACTCTCCTCTCTCCCACCTGCGCTCACTGCTCACTCTGACCTCGGCTCCACCTCTACACAGCAGTGATGTCAGGACTCTGGGTAATAAATTAATTTTCATTCTAAGGCAGAGCCTGGGGGGGCCTTATTTTCGGGGGATGCCTTATATTTCGCCCAGAAGGAAATCTGTAAGTAGGTCTTATTTTCGGAAGATGTCTTATTTTGGGGGAAACACGGTAGTCTTATCACTGTTGGTCTTTCTAAAATACAAACCTAATCATAGTTCCTTTACCTGCCCACCCACTATAAGTGCTCACACCTTTGCTCACTTGTTGCTTCTTGCTTGTGGCAGGCAGAAGTTTGACCCCTGATGCCATACCCATGAATGTTTTACTACTTTCTATGGCAAAAGGGACTTTGTGTATGTATTCCCCAAAAATAGAAAAATTATCTGTGTGAGCTCAATGTGCTCACATGAGCCATTAAAAAGCAGAGGGCAGAAGGAGAAGTCAGAGTCAAAAACTGAGAAAGAGTCAACACACCAATTTTTTTTTAAATAGCAGCTTTATTGAAATATAATTCACATGCCATACAATTCATCCATTTAAAGTGTACAGTTCAATGATTTTTAGTACATTCGTTGAGTTATGCAACCACCACCATAGTTAAACTTAGGACGTTTTCATTGCCCTAAAAAGAAACCCATTCTGTTCATGTCTCTTAATGGAGTTGTTTGATTTTTTTTCTTGCTGATTTCCTTGAGTTCTTTGTACATTCTGGTTATCTGTCCTTTATCAGAGGTATAGCATGCAAATATATTCTCCCATTCTGTGCACTGTCCATTTGCTCTACTGATTGTGTCCTTGCCTATGCAGAAACATTTTAAATTTGATCAGGTCATTAATTTATTTTTCCTGCTGCTCTGATTGCTTTTGGGGTCTTCAGAAATTCTTTTCCTAGGCAGACATCTATGAGTTTTTTTCACATTTTTCTTCTAGAATTCTCATAGTTTCGTGTCTTAGGTTTAAGTCTGTTGTCCACCATGAATTAATTTTTGTGTATGGTGAGAGGTATGGATCCTGTTTTAGGCTTTTACATGTGGCTATCCAGCTTTCTGAGGACCATTTATTGAGTAGGGATTCTTTTCTCCCAGTGTGCATTTTTGTCTGCTTTGTTGAACAACAGATGGGAAATATGAGGATGATTTCTTCTCTGGGTTCTCTGTTCTGATCCATAGTTCTATGTCTCTGTTTTTGCACCAGTATCATGCTGTTTTGGTTACTATACCCTTGTAGTATAGCTTGAAATATGGTAGAGTGATGCCTCCTGATTTGTTCTTATTATATAAGGTTGCATTGGCTCTTCAGGGTCTTTTCTGGTCCCATCCAAAATGTAGAGCTATTTTTTCTAGATCTGTGAAAAATGATGTTAGTATTTTAATGGGAATTATATTGAATCTGTAAATCATTTGGGGTAGTTTAGACATTTTAACAATGTTGATTCTGTCCATCCATGAGCATGACATGTTTTCCATCTGTTTACATCCTCTGCAATTTATTTCCTCAGTTTCCTAGCTTTCCCTACAGAGGTCTTTCACCTCCATAGTTAAATATATTCCTCGGTCTTTTATTTTCTGTGTTGCTACTGTGAAAGCTATTGTGTCTTTGTTGACATAATGATGACAGGGATCGCATAACAAGGAAATAGAAAACTGCAAGGAACAAGTCAAGAACTAAATTCTGCCAACAACTAGTGAACTTGGAAAAGGATGCTGAACCTCAGGTGGGAACTGCAGCTCAGTTGATATCTTGACTTTAGCCTCGTAAGTCCCTAACCAAAGAATACAATCATGCCTTGCTGAACTTCTGACCTACAGAAGTAGGTGTTGTTCTAAACTGCTAAATTTGTAGTAATTTATTATAACAGCAGTAGAAAACTAACATACTTGCTTTTGTCTTGTAAGCTTCTGCTCTTCTTTCAAGGTCCACCCGGGACAAGAAGAACAGATGTCTCAACTTTAAAATAAATCTTAAAATATTAAGCAAGTACGTGCAATTTTTCTAAGGCCTCTTTCTATTCTTCAGCAAAGTAAAACCTTATGCTCATTAACTGCAAACTAGAGCTATTTCTTGAAAGAAAAATGAAAAAGAGACCACTGCAAAAGGAAACATATTTTTCATATGCAAATGAGGCATCATTTCAGATAAAGAGTCTTAAAACAAGGGTGATTCAATATGGTCTATGCCTTGTATTTCATCTGTGCAGATTTCATGTTAAAACAAATCGTGTGTCTGTACATGTTGTTTACTTAGGGGATGCAATCTGTTGGAAAAACAAAAGTGTTTCTGCAATCCAAAGTCATGCCTAAATCTCACCACATCCTCCTAAAATTTGTCCAGCCTGCAGCTCCAGGCTGTGTGGACTTCTGCCCACTCCTGCTCCCTTAGAGCAGTCACTGCAGCAGGCAGCCCAGGAACTGTGAAGAAGGGACAATCTGTGCTGCTGCTGGTGGGCACTGCCACAGGCCTCCAAGCTCACCCAGCAGGGGAGGCAGGGTCCTTTCCAAGAAAAGCCTTTGTTTCCTTACCTTCCCTGGCCTCTGTTTTCTATAAATGAAACTGCTCCTTCACACCACAACTCTCTCATTCAAATCATCAGTTACTGTGCTTTTAGAGCTGGGTCAAAGAACTACCCTTGTGAATTCCGTCAGCTACAAAATGAAAATTAAAGTGAAGAGAATAGTCTACAGAGGGAAGCCTCTTCCCCATGCTATCTATTTCTAACTCTTCAACTAAACGATCAGTTAGAAATAGATGGACAATTGTTGTGGACAATTAATAGTGGATCAAAATCTATCTGGCCAATTCCCACATGCCATGTTCCTTCTTTTCCCCATCTCTCCAAATAAAAAAATATATTGAGCTGTGGGTATTCCTTTGCCATGTTAAATCAATATAGCTGGTTCTCTTAAGGAGAAATGTCTGTTAAACCATTTCATGTTGGATCCTGGATGAATGAGCTATTTGAAGAACTTGCGAAAGAATCATCTAATCCAATGAGTCCATTTATCTGTCAGAATCTGGATTGATGAAAGTAAGTTCATGTGGGGGGTCTATAGAGAAGTCTCATACAGAAATATGGGCCACCTGAACTAATTCCTGCCAGACTTATAAACATTCAAATCCTGATTCCAAGTAGAGGGGTAGGCCTCCCCTTCTGATTATGTGAGCCTGACTCATCCTCTCTATGGATTTACCAAGAAATACCTGTTGTCACTTTTTAACAAGAAGACATGTTAATTTTATCTAAAAGGACAAAAGTCCACAGCTGGAATACTAGTTGCATGGGCAGAAGATAAGATCCTGGTGGTAACTCAGGAACCATCTGAGCTTCACTGAGTGTCCCCTCCTGTCTATTGGCCAGTCATCATAAATCAGAATTTCCTCCCCTGGAGTGCATCTAAGAAAGCAAAAGCTGAGGCTGGTGCCTACAGGTGAGGTGACAGGTCAATGCATGGTCCCCAGCAAGAATGACTCCAATCAAAATCTCTGTACAGTGGGAAAGTGCTACCTAAAATGGCCTTGCTTTCTTCTGTGTAATGACAGTTACTTCTCCAGCCACTGTTGAGAGAGAGGGAATTGTTGGGTATGATTTGCCCAAATTTCAAATACTAAGAAAATTCTGCACACTTTCTTTTGGGAAATTCTGTTGGGAAATGAGTAGTGGGATTCCTGATAGGATGTTATTATCATAGTGATATTGACAAGAAGAACAGGAATTAAAAACCATCATAGCCCTTAGCAGTCGAGGAACAGAAGTTCAGGTAGAATAGAAATTTACCTGGGCCTTAGCTCTGCTGAGACACCTCAGCACTGTCTCTTCAAACCAATGTCCTCTTATTTGGGCAAAAGTAGGGGAAGAAGCCACCCTGTTATTTCCAAAGGGCAATTGCCAAACCTGAATAAGGAAGGGTGAGAAAGACAGGCAGGTAGTCCTCTGATGCAGATCTTATAGAGGAATCACAGGGCAGGTAATCCTCTGATGCAGATCTTACAGAGTAATTGCAAGTCCTTTTAAGAGCTGAGCATCTCAGGGGAAAAAAGAGCAAACCTTCAAAGGATATTGACTGAGATTCATTGGTGTCACTCTATCCATGCTATAAGGATTCACAAGTGTGAGAACAACTTTCCTGTGTCCTGAACACATAAGAAACAATGGTGTTTTCTCTCACACCTGACATTCTAGACAGCAGCATGAAGATCTGCAAAATATATGATTAGTAGAAAGAACAACAAATCATGTCCAGGCCTATGTTTAGGAATGAGCAAGCATTGAAAAATGAGAGGAAGCTGGTGAGGCTTCAAAACTGGATTCAGAAAAAGCAATTTAGGTTTAACTCAGCCATTCATTCACTTATTCACCTATCGAACAAACTCTTGCTGCATGCCTAGTCTAATATCAGGCCTCTTAGAGATCTTTAGTATAAATTATTATACAAAAGCTTTGAGAAATCCTGAACTAAAAGAAAAAAGATTTTTTTTTTTTATTTTTTTATTTTTTTGAAGTTTTTGGCCAGGGCTAGGTTTGAACCTGCCACCTCCAGTATAGGGGGCTGGTGCCCTACTCCTTTGAGCCACAGGCACCACCCAAGAAAAAGATTATTAAACCAAATTTTTTCCCAAATATATTTAATTTTTAGAATCCTGCTCTTTTCCTTCTAATAATTTTTAGAACATCTCAGAGAATTAGTTTTAGAAATGCTAGTGTAGAGGAAATTATACTTAATTTTCATTTAAGGACAAATATATAGTCATATTTATTAAGTCCTCCAGTCATTTTCTCATAATCTTGAGAGAGAAAAAATGACTAAGAATTTTCATATAGTGAAACCTTTGTTGAGAAGACCCTGGCTTCAAAGTACAGATGAACAGTGTCTCCCAATATTGGGGAATTGTGAGTGTGCCTATTAAAAGGCACCATGTGTGAGAGAGAGCCCAAAGGCTCTCAGCCTTCATCTGGGAAGTTGTAGGCTCCAGGTGGACACTGAATCTAGAGCAGCCAAAGTAGGCACCAGGATAGACCTTACCAGCCCTGCCCATTACATCCAATCATTCAACAATCACATTGAGTGCCTGTTATCTTCAGACATCCTCTCTTAAAATTCTCACAACTTCCCTACTTGCATATTCCCATTTTACAGAGAAAGAAACATGTAGAGTTGATTTGCCAAGTCACATTACTACTATACGACAGAGCTGGGACTGAAATCCAGATCCAACTGCCTCCAAAGCCAAGGCTCCGTGTCACAGCGTAATACTCTCCAAGGCTACGCCACCTTGGTGCCCTGCAAGACCCAACAGAGCCTGCAAGGCTTTTGTTTCAGAGAGTGATATAGAAAGGACTGGGAGAAGGATAAGGTGCCCCTTGGGCTGGACCTGCAAATGAGAAGCAGCAATGAATCTGACTTTGGCATTTATGGAAGATATGGGCTGAGGAAATCAGGCTTGAGCTGAAAACTCAGCCTTTAAGTAGGAAAATTAGTTTCCTGCAACCTAGGAGGAAATTAATCTAAATGACAATGAAATAAAATTAACAATCACAAAATAAGGACTTAAATTTTAAGTCCCTTACTAGCATTTCCTGTGCTTTAGAAAGAATGGTGCTAGAGCTGATCCAAATTCATAAACATATCTCTCAAAGCTTATCTACTCTATAAAATCAATAATGCATACTCAATAAAATAATATTAACTACATAAAACAAATTAGATCCATTTTCCATGGGACATTTTAGCAACGTTGGGCATAATAAGTCTTTGTATTCGATTGTATGAACTCACTGATTTATAGACCCCTACACTGTAAGGAAAGTAGGTTTGCACTGTCAACATTGCACCCTAGAAAGCTGGCCCAGCAGAAAGGGGAACCAAGAGATAGAGCTAGATTCACACTGGTGTCACTGGTTTCGCAAAAGTGGCCTCCCAAAGGTCCTTACAGTCTTCATTCAATTATAACTCATTGTGCTGTCTTCCAAATAATAAAGCCAGATTCTCTATCCTAAGTGTTGGTAATCCATTGCATCCCTAAACTCTGAAACGTGACCTCCTAAGAACAACAGCTATATACTTGCATACAGTTTCTTAAGATTTTAATGATAAGAAGTATTTCCTTTCACTTCTCTCCTCTAAGCAGCAGTGCTAAGGCCCAGCACAGAGGCTCTCCCACACAATGTGGACCTCATGATGTCTCATATTGCCTCCTTCTCAGAACATCTCTCCTCCTGCTCCTGTCCTCCCATCCAGATCCTCTGTATTCTTCAAACCACTTCCACCCACACTGATCTGATCTTCCCTGTGCTGAGGAACTTGTCAGCCTGCCTTCTCATCTGCTGATTATTCTTATTCCTCCTGGTGACAATTACCCTGCCATTGTCTTACAGTGTTATTGAATTCTTACAAGTTTTTTTTTTTTTTTTAACACTCCATTAGGCAGAATAGGTCAGACTATGCTGTGATATCTAAAAACAACACAAACCCTATCTCTCCATTGTGAATCCTTTCCAACATTTGTTTCTCATCTAGTGAGGATTATCAGGGTTCTTCACCATTCAATGACTCAGAGATCTAAGCTCCCTCCATTTGGTTATGTGGCCATCTCAACACCTGACCTTCAGAAATGCAATGGTGGAAAAAGAAAAAGCCCCAGGTAGCATTCTCTATTCTTCAGTGGATCAGCCAAAAAGAGGTAATATACATCAGATCCTCTACCATGTAATTGGCCAGAATTTGTTACACAGCCCACCCAACAGCAAAGGGGCTGGGAAGTGTGCTATTCCCAAGTGTTCAAAAAGAACAGAAGAACTTGACATGGGTGACCCTTTGTATTCCTTACCACAGTGACTTTCCATGAGTCTCCCAAATAGACTGGGAAATCAGTGATGCTAACTAGATTTTTTTTTTTTTTTTCAATTTCAGGTTAATGTGAGGGTATAAACAACCAGGTCAAAATATTTGATCTTGTTAGTAGAGTGCCTCTTGTGGTTATGTCCCTTATTCAAAAGATGTAACAAATACCCCCACATCATGTCTATTCATCCAACCCTCCTTCCCCTCTCCCTCCCCACTCTCCCTCATTACCCCTGCCCCCAACTTGAATTGAAATGAGTTTTTCTTTTTTATGAGCATGCATTAGATCATCTACTGGCTTCATATTAGTATTGAATACATTGGATAATTGCTTTTCCATTCTTGTGATACTTTACTAAGAATGTGTTTCAACTCTATCCAGGATAACACAAAAGATATGAAGCCACCATCCTTTTTATGGCTGAATAGTATTCCATGGTGTGCATATACCATAATTTGTTAATCCATTCCTGAGTTGATGAGCATTTAGGTTGTTTCCACATCTTGGCGATTGTAAATTCAGCTGCAATAAACAATCTAGTGCAAATGTTCTTATGATAAAATGATTTTTTTTCTTCTGGCTGGGTAGATGCCTAGCAGCATCAAATGGGAGGTCTAATTTGAGTTCTTTGAGGATTCTCTATACTTCTTTCCAAAGAGGATGTATTAGTTTGCAGTCTCACCAACAGTGTAAAAGTGTTCTCCTCTCTCCACATCTGCACCAGCATCTGCAGCTTTTGGACTTTGTGATGTGGGCTAATCTTACTGGAGTTAGGTGCTGTCTGAGTGGTTTTTATTTGCATTTCGCCAGTGATTAAGGTTGATGACCCCGTTATAACCTAAGAATGGGGGAAGGGGGAGAGGGAGGGAAGGGAAGGGGGATGATGGGCGGAGGGAGGGTGATTGGTGGGATTACACCCGTGGTGCATCTTATAAGGGTATATGTGAAACTTAGTAAATGTAGAATATAAATGTCTTAACACAATAACTAAGAAAATGCCAGGAAGGCTATGTTAACCACTGTGATAAAAATGTGTAAAACGGTCTATAAAACTAGTATATGGTGCCCATGATCACATTAAAGTACACAGCTATGATTTAATAATAAAAAAGATAGCCCTATAACCCCCCAAAATAGATAAAATACTTTAAAATACAAAAAAAAAAGGATGATGACCTTTTTTTTCATGTTTGTTAACCATTCATCTGTCCTCTTCAGAAAAGCTTCTGTTCATGTATCTTGCCCAGTGATAGAAGAGAATGTTAGCTCTTTTTTTGTTGATTAATTTGAGTTCTCTGTAGATCCTAGTTATCAAGCCGTTGTCAGATTCATAATATGCAAGCATCTTTTCCCATTCTGAAGTTTGTCTGTTTGCTTTGGTTTTTGTGTCCTTAGCTGTGCAGAAGCTTTTCAACTTAATTAAGTACTATTTGTTTATTTTTGTTGTTGCAATTCCCGCTGAAGTCTTCTTCATAAAATTTTTCTCCATCTTCAGGGTTCGGCTAGAGCTCCTGGAACTGTGCTTTATTCCCTACAATCACCTTAGGAAGTGTTTACTGATGGATTTAATCTGAGAACTGACGGGGAAAATATCAAATCTGATCGAGTTATGTCTCTGCCAGAGCTCTTTGCTCCACTGTCTAGCTGTAGAAAAAAAGTACAGTTTCTAAGACAAATGAATGTGGTGGGGAAATAAGAATTTCTTGTGGCTGTCTCAATCAACTATGTGGGAATGTCACAGCTTTGAAATGTCTCCCTTCACTGCTTTGTACTCCAGGACTGAATGAAATCAGCTGTGATGGACAAGGCCCTACCAAGAAGAAAATAAAGTGACAAATCTGGCAAGAAATATGTTTATGATTTAATACAACCCAATACCACATTTTCCCTGAGCTGCCTTAGTTAGAAAGGATAAGAACGGAGACACTGTTATCCCCATTAACGAATGCGGAAAGTGATACCTGAAAAGGTTAAGTTTCTTGGGCATGGTCAAACAGTCACATAAGAAAAGCTGGGCAGAGCACCTGCAAGGTTGCAGGCTGGGAGCCGTTCCTATTAAATTAGATGCTGTTCATTCGTCACTGACAGCTTTGGGGGAAAATGGATCAATAAGCACTTCCCTTTGGGTCACTTTCCTACTGTGTGGGATTTATATCTGCAAATGTTTAAAGAGTTCCCATTTACCTGGGGTTTTATGACTTTGTTATAATTGCCAGAACTGAGAGAAAGCTGCTTTCTGTCTGGCTTCTCCTCCTGCAGGGAGCAGTCCAAAAACCATGTCATCTCAATCGCAGAACAGAAATGCTTTGAAGGAAAACAAATGCTGCTTTTCTTTTCCTTAAAAAGAAATTGTTGAATTGCCTGAAAAAGTCAGACAGTGACTTGCAAAAAAAAACCTTTTTTTTTTAAGGTTGTCTAGCTACTACTGGCAGGAGAGGATGGATCACTACAATGGATTTTCTGAGCATCTCATCCAGGTCGGCGTAAAAGACTGGAAAGGTTATTCCAGAGTCTCGTGACACCATAGTCAAGGAGCCTTTTCAGTCCAAATTTCTCATTTTTAAATTTTGGGCCAATACTTCCATTGCTTGTTTATAATACAATACATATTTTTTTATATTACATCACCTTTATATAGTTATTGATGAGCATTATTATGAAGATAGCTGAAAAGCAACACCAGCACATCTATAGTAGTTTATAATGTGACAGTGAGTTTTTTAAGATGATATTTTCTCATAACTAAATTTTCCCATTTTAAATAACATGTTAATTCATATGCAAGTATATATCCACCAATATATATACACATATACGTGTACATCTGTACATATAGCTATACCTATATATACCTAAAGGTATACGTGTATATAGATGTGTGTGTATATATAAACATATATTCTTTCATGCTAAGAAACAGTAAAAATAAATAAGATTTCTGTTTGTCTTCTTTCTTTTTTTTTTTTTTTTACTGAAACATCCTTCAGCCTATGCCTGGATTTCAAGTAATACACACACATATGGAAATGCAAAAAGATAAAGGACAAGGAATAGGAAAAGGAATACTGTTCTGTAACTTATCAAGATAGGAATATTGACAATTCAATTTCATAGCAAAAAGGCAGTGAATGTACTTGTTCCATATTATAACTCTTTCCTTGTATAGTCTATTCCTTTTCTTTCCTTGGAATCTCAGAGCCCAAATGAGTTTTCAGTTTAAGTGTGTTTATTGTTGAAAGCAAAATAGCTTTTATAATGTTGGGAAAGTTGTAGGAAATTTTACTAAATCAAAAACATAGCAAAGCCATTCTGAATTTGAACAAGGGAATTATAGACTATAAATTATTCAGTTGACTTTTTTATGAACTGCCTACCTAGGAGGAGACAACTTTAACTAATGTCTGTGTTGTTTGCTTCACTATTTTAAAAAGTATATTTATGAGCGAATTTAACATATTTACCATGATTTTCCTTACACCATTAATCTCTTTAAAAACATCTTCTCTAGAAAAATATCCTTTTATCATAGGTTATTTGCACTTGATTGTATGTTGCAGCTCAATTTACAATCACCAAGATGAGGAAACAACCTAATTGCCCATCAACACAAGAATGGATTAACAAACTGTGGTATATGTATACCATGGAGTACTATTCAGCCATAAAAACATGGAAACTTTACATCTTCTGTATTAACCTAGACTCCACTTCTCTGTCCTCTTCCTAGGTGATGGGCTTTCCCAGAAATAAACCTCACATCTGGGCAGCACTGAACTGTGCCTTCTGGCCTCTGTGCTCCAGCCATCAACCTTCATATACACAGTGTTCTCTTTCATCACCCTTCACACATGTCCTTCCCTCTGCTTGCAATCTTCTCTCTGTTCTGATCAATGAACCCCTATCTATTGTTCAGTTCCAAATTTATAGACAAATCTCCCTCTGAGAATCAAATCAAGGTCAGGTAGCGCTTTCTGTCCCCTCACCCAGTCCTTCCATTGTCACACTCCATAGTTACTCACTGCTGCATTACTGCTATTCATACTGTTTTACAAGCCTGGTAAGGGCAAATGCAAAGTCTATCTTCTTCACTGTTAACATTCCTGAGCCCTTAGTATGCCTGGTGCATAGTAGGTGTTCACTATATATTTGTGGATTGAATGGATTAACCATGCAATCAATATTTGTTTATAATTTATTAATATATATGTGCTTTTTTAAAAAAAATATATTCAGTGACAAATCCAATCTAATTTAAACCTAAAGGACAAGAAAAATAGAGAAATAAAAAACAAAAATCCATTAAGCTAGTCAGACTATGGATCATGAAGAGAAAAGACCTGATCTCCTTGCTTCCAACTACCTCCTTGCCCTGGCCATTAGACCTGTCTACACTTACTCATGACCTTATTGTTCAGAAAGAGCTTCATAAACCTATTTGAGTGGGAATTAAACAAGAGATTCATTCTCTTTTTCTCCCTTTCACCTCTCACTAAAGTTATAAACCTAAAAGACTCTGGAGTTCTACATCTTCTTGACAACTGGAAAAATATATAATAAGGGCAGGAACAACTTGAATAAAGTCATTCCCCTATTCCAGCATTGGCATTGGGCAGGTATGTTCCTCTAGGACAAAACCACTACTTTTATTGATCAACTTAATGAAAATCTCAGCAGGATCAAGATATCTCTGAGCACCAGATGATATCTGAAGGGTTTCAAATGGCATTTCATACAAAATAATGTAATTCCTAGTCGTCAAAAACAGTAATAAAAAGTCTTTGAGGGTCACTATAATACTCTTTGATCTATGTTTGTTTTATTACTTCATAATCGACAAATAAACAAATATTTTAACTGATTGGTTTTTGGCTGACAATTCTAAGGCCTTAAGGTCCAAGAAGGCACCAGCCAGTGACATAAGATATTTAACAACTAATAAGCAAATCCCAAGCAGCTAGAGCATGAGATATGGGTGGGGGAGAGCTATAATAGATAATCAAAAAGATGTGCAATGATTGAAGAGGGAAAAATGACAGGTTACTAATGATGGGTATCTAAAAAGGGTCTTAAGAACTGGTGGAACCTGAGCAGCTCCTTAAAGATGCCCAAGATTTAAGTGGGCAGAATTTGAATAATAGCATATAGTGCTACAGATGAGTAGGCAATAAAATCAAAGATGGCAGGGAAATGTATGATGATTGTGTATAGTCCTGTGTGGCAAGACACCGGATGCATGTTGCATAAGTGCATGAGAGGCTGGGGGTGTGAGGTGGCCAGAAGGGAAGAGAGGAGGGGTTAAAGAGAGGCAAGACAATTGAGGAATGAGTTACCCATGGGCCACACAAAAGAGAAATTTTAATTTTATTTAATTTTTTGTGGCTTGAAGGACTGATGTGATCAGATCCATGCTCCACACATGAGTTTACCACGTCATTAAAATGCTCAGTACCTCAGTCCTACCAAGCATTAAATAAAGAAGATGATAGCACCTGCAACAAACAGTACTCACTGATGATTTGGAGGATAAATTAGGTCTTATCTATGGCACTTTAGAATGCCATGGTGAAAAGAAATGTGGAGTTCATGATGTATGTTGCTACTAAACTCTGAGGGGGGAAAGCTAGTTTTTAGTATAATATGTACATTCCTCTTTGTCTTGTGATAATCAGCTAAAATGATACATACTCGTAAAAGTTTGCCTTGATTCTAAATACTGTGAAGCATCTTTATAAACAATACATGAATGAGTCCTTTTAACCAACTGTTCAAATATCCACCATTTAGATGTGAAATGCAGCAACTCCCCAGGATCTCACGGCAGGAAATAAAATATTACTCTCTGTAGCAGCATCCTGTACCCTGTGCCCTGTGATCTATCACTCAGTACATATGAGTTGATGACGTGGAAGCAGAATCACACAGACTGGTGGGAGTTCCGCAGCATTGTTCTCTGACTTATCCCACCTCCCACCTCGACTCACATCTGCCCAGACAGACATGCAGACTTTTGCTTACTCAATATCAGCCCCCCTGGGGAAACATTTTCAGCCCAGCCAGATTAAAAGTTTCTTCAAAAGGTCATTTTAGCTGGAAAACATTTTGTAAACTACAAAACCATATCTATCTATCTATCTATCTCATGTCTTCACACTTAGACAAGCAACACACACACACACACAGGCATCACTTTCTGCAATGCACTGTTTGTTCTAATGTTCTCTGGAAAAAGAGAAGAGGCACTAAATATGCAGCTGCTTCTGTGTGGGATGGAGGACATATGGGCCATATGAATTAAACTGACCGTAAAACATTTGGAAAATAAGGCTATAAAGTAGATTTCCTTTAGACTGTGTAATCTCTATTAAGTCATCTCGACTAAACCACTGGCTTGTACGAAGGGGAGGTGAATGGAGGTGTAGGAAGTAGAGTCAGGCGGACAATCACCTAGTGAGAAAGAAGAACATGCGGTTGGTAACTTTGGTATGCAGCCTTACATCAGAGATAGATACAGAATTTGTATCATCTCCTAGTCTGGTAGCCTAAAACACCAAAGAAAGGGTGGGATCCACCTGAGACGTACACCCTGTAACTTTCCTGAGTCCACAGTCAATACACAGCAGCACATGGAGGAAGGCAAGTTATACCCACCATCGTGAGATACTGTTAGGGAATGGATTCCTCCTTTTGTTTTAACTTTTCCAATGCATCGGCCAAAACCCTAACATTGCCTGCAACAATAGAAAAATCTGTTACTTGTTATGCAACCTTAAGGATGTCACTGGACACAGCTCTGAGTCATCTTTAGAAACAAGGATAATAATTTATAAAAGAAATGAAAATAATAAAGTGTGTAGGTTTTCTGAATATTAAAGGCTTAATAAATGTTAGAGACGAAGAGAAGCTGTGAAAGAGAAACAACACACATCTTCAGTCTACTAATATCGAAAATGGAAGATATGGAGCAGGCAAGATCTGGTGGATTGAACTTGTTCCGCTCAAATTTGTATGGGGGGACGCTGGGACAGGTTAGCCGTCTTCCAGCCAAGGAGAGAAGCCTAGGACAGTGGCTGTCTCACAGCCCCTAGAAGGAGCCAGCCTTGCCACCAACCTGGTTTCAGACTTTCAGTCTCCAGAACTGTGAGACCATCTGTTTCTGTTATTCAGCCTATGGTCTATAGTACTATGACAGCCCAAGGAAATGAATGCATGAAGCCAGGCACAGGCAAATTCTACGACTCAAATGCTATAGTTCGTTCCTTGTGGAAGCCTCGGGAGGGAGCTCAAAGGAAACCTAAGGGGTTCAAATAATTCTTCCCCACCTCTTTCACTCTATCACCCACAACACCTCCAAATATCCCTTGCTTTCCCCAAACTGTAGTTAAATAAATATCTGTACCTGCGCAAATGTATACAGTTCTTCACTTGAAACCCTTAGGAGCAGGTGTGTTTTAGAATTCAGAACTATTCAGATTTTAGAAAGGCATTATAGTTCATGAAGTAACTTTTATTTTTTTTATTTTTTTTTTTTATTTATTAAATCATAGCTGTGTACATTGATATGATCATGGGGCATCATATACTAGCTTCATAAACCATTTGACACATTTTCATCCCAATATTCAACATAGCCTTCCTGGCATTTT